>BQNB010002053.1:88851-129732 GCA_026074375.1 Tanacetum coccineum | reverse complement strand
CATATCTTGTAATAGTGTTCTTACATTGTGGAGATTTCTCATTCTTTATAATTGACTTGTGCAATCAACTTTTTTTCTCATTGATTGAAAAGGAAACCTAATCAACAGATTAACGGAAACTTGGTCTTACATGGTCTTTTTTTTTTGAACGGCTTTGCATTAAAAACAACACACCAGCAAGAAGCTAGAGAAAGAGATTACATAGAGATTGTGCAATCTATCATGGGTTCGTACGTTTTAAAATTGTAATTTCGTGTGCGTGTGCATGTGTGTTTTTACATTGAAGGGCTCTTTCATAATACCAGAATGTCAGCCATCACAGTAACTGCATTAAACAAGTGGCCACTTTCATGTGCTCTATTTTTTAGCTTTTAATTATTTTGTCATTTCCCTTTCAATTCAAAAATTCTGTTTCCAAAAAGACATACCTGTACTAATTGTACGTATAACAAATTAACAAAACACAACAGTGCACGTACTCCTACTCCATTATTCCATCATTAAACTATAAACCGAAATTGTAAAGTTTCTTTTATGCTAGGAGTGAACATATTGATATTGGAAGAGCGTTACACAGATTATCGAACAACTCAATCTAATTTAAAGATGCTAGTTTAGCCCTAGTTGAGATCTTTGTAAATGATATAAGCTTAACTACTTTGAAGATAGATTTGAACCTTTTTTTATCTTTTTGAAAGCGAATAGTATGCAATCTTCAAAGAAGCTATAGCATCGTTTGGACCCCTACATTGAAGACTTAAAAATGGACAGGTGGAAGATCAACTTGATCCGCCATGTTGATATGTTGTGGCTCTGCATTTTCCACCAATTAAGGATGACCATCCATGTCGATTGTATCTTAAAGAATAGTACATTTTGTTGTTAGATTTACGTTTGTGAGGTTTAATACTAGTACATTTGATGCTTTGTATATTTAGATTTTAATTTTAAGGTGGTATATATTTCTCAGGTATCTTGATGTCTATATGTGGGTTTTTTAGTTCAAAGTTTACTAGTGGCATGGCTAGAAGCGAAGCTAGTAAGATGACTAAAAGGGCTGAGTCATCACTAATCAGCTCACTTTATTAAGTAATTATTCGGCTTATTAGCTATTTTCTTAATAGTTTTTTGCAATTAGCAACAAAACAATATTTACATATTGAACTATTCTTATCTAGTTTAGCTTAATTGCTATAATTATTATGATATTAAATTGAATGAATGGGTTAAAAAATGATAAATTCACCTCTTTTGCGATATATATTGCTATGGTTTTCTATTCAAATCCGGTCATCTTAACTTAAAATTTTGGCTCCGCTCCTGCTAATGTTACGTGATAGAGGTGCTCAATATAAATCTCAGAAACGATCACATAGATACCCGAGTTAAGACACATACATTAGAGTCAAAATATTTATCCTTCCCGGACAATTTGATAACAGTAAAAATCATATGTTTAACCAGATATAAGACCAAAATGAATCAATAATGTGGAGAATGGTTTCATGTTCTTAGTTCTTACATATCCCGCGAAATTTGGGAAACAAAAAACCTCAGGATTTCCGGATTTAAGCCAAGCAATGGGACCCGGTTCTCCATAACCGGTCCAATCAATGCATTCGTACAAACAAACTTACCTATCTCGGGTTAACCCGAAAACTAAAGGGGCCGGTATGATTAAACTGAGCATTTACACAATTATACCTCTGATTTCATATATGATTCCATTACCCCCTTCATTAGTAAGATTCCTGTATGAATAGTCCTCTATTTGAAATTTTATTTTCTTTCTTTACCATAGCTTAGTTACATTGCATTTTATGTGCGGACATTCGTACTGACAATTACATATTTCCGTTTGATGGATGTTGTATGCACATTAGAGAGTACTCCGTAATTTTCATATTCTACGATTTCTTTATACAGTTTCAAAGTTATTACTTGTCATCCGTCGTTTAACATATTGTTTGTTGATTAGTTAAAACATGACATTTATTTGAGTATTTTTGCTAGAGACAATAATTTTGCCGGAAAATCATCACTTTGGGCCTATTCCGGTTGTTAAATAAAAAGCTCATGTTGCTCATATGTATTGATTTACACGTTGTAATTTTTTCGTGTCAACACCTGTTAATGTATTCCTTACACCGCATCAATGTGTTTTATGCTTTTTGCTAAAGAATCTCTCACCTGAAACCTTAGGTGGTGTAAATTACCTAGTGGATAGCATGCTAAAAAACAACACAAAGAAGGCAAAGTTTAGTAATGATGTAAATCATGGGTTCTAAATGTTGGAATATGGATATAAATGAAGGAGTAAAATAGTAAAGTAATGAAAGAGGATCCGATGGGTCATAAGTCGTACGAAATAGTTTTTTGTCGGATTCAGGAATAAAAGCCATATCTGCCCATTTTGCAAACCTCTCTCGTGTCAAATCAAATGGACCCAGCTTTTCTTTTCTCATACGACTTTAGTCCATCATTACTTTTTTGGTAGAAAAGGGAATTTGCTACTATTTTATACGGAAAAAAATCCTCTAATATTAAAAATGAACATGATAGGTCATGTTAAGGATGTTATGAGTAAAACTTTGACTTAAAATAATATAAACTTCTCCACAATGATGGCCCACTTTTTTTTCCCACTCACAAAACCTCAACATGACCTATCATGTTGATTTTAAATATTGGGATTAGAATCCTCTAAAGTTGAGTCAAACATGATACATCATGTTCACCAATCACAAATTAGTTAATTGTATAAAACTTTTTCTTTTAATAAAAATCATGGGCCCACTTATTTATTTTCACTCACAATAAACTTAACATGATCAATCATGTTTGACCATAACTTTAGAGGATCTTTTTCCTTAAATATTAGAGGATCCTTTTCCATTTTATATACAACATAATTTTTTCTTTTTCCATTTTGTCAAATGAAATTTTTGATGCTATAACTAGAATTTGTTCGATATCAGATGATAGATGATTTGTTGATTTTTTAAAAAACAAAAGGTTCAAAAAGCTAAAGTTAAATTCGAAGCTTAAGTTTCTCTAAAATTTGTAAGAAAAACAAGCTTAAGTTTATCTAAAATTACAATGCTCTTATCATAAGATATAAAAGCATACGGTATAATGACAATTGTGGTTCGCCAATCCAATGTGACACTCGCCACTTCTTAGCCATGATACCGCCCCACTCGCCAAACTCTCGCCACCTCTTTCGCCAACTCCAATTCGTCGTTTAAACGACGCAAATGACGACAAAATAATTTGTCAGTGAACGTTTCTCAACGGCTACAAATTATTAAAACAAATATATTTTTTTATCCCCTCTATTATTATATATATCTCCATCTCATTTTCAAAACACAAATCCTATAAACTTTCTAATTCTTTTAAAACACAAACAAGAAAATGAGTGTCTCTTCAAACTATTCGAATACGTCCAATCTCGTTGATATTGAAGACATCGATCTGGTTATGCAACTTATTAATGAAGATCAGCAGGTGCAAGGTGAAAGTTCATGCCGCAGTCGTAAAGCCATAAATCGTGAACGTGATGTTGCTGAAGCACGGTTGATGGCCGACTATTTGGGTTCATTCCCAAAATATCCGGACTACTATTTTAGACGTCGATATCATAGGAACCGTTCACTATTTGTAGAAATAGTCCAAGGTATTGAAAATCATATTGAAACACGTGATCCTCTACCTGATCATTTTAATTTTCTTGTCGTTCGACCCGATGCTACGGGTCTTATGGGTTTTAGTGTGATTATGAAATGTACATCCGTCATACGCCAATTGGCATACGACACATCACCTGATGCATTAGATGAATACTTACAAATATGGGAACATTGTGCACACGATTGTTTAGATTTTTTTACTATGTGCATTATTGATTTGTTTACGGTCGAGTTTTTAAGGAAACCTGACGTGAATGACATTCGAACCTTATATGTCGCACACAATAGCGTTCATGGGTTACCGGGAATGCTTGGTAGCATTGATTGTATGCATTGGGAATCGATTAATTGTCCTAAAGCATGGCACAGGCAATTTGGGAGAGGTGATAAAAAATACCCAACTATAATGCTTGAAGCCGTTGCGTCATACGATTTGTGAATTTGGCATGCATTTTTGGGGGTAGCGGGTGCGATTAACGATCTTACAGTTTTGAATCAGTATCTGTTATTCGACGACCTTCTTGATGACATCGCCCCGGTGGTCCCGTATGAAGTGAACGAAGTTATGTTTGAAAAAGGTTACTACATAGCTGACGGGATATACCCATAGTTGGCAGCTTTTGTCAAATCATTTACGGTTGCACGAGACGAGAGAAATGCCGTATTTAAACGTCATCAAAAAAGTGCTCGAAAAGACGTTGAAATAGCTTTTGGTGTCCTCCAAGGTCGTTGGCATATAATAGCTCAACCTGCGCGTTCTTGGACTGTCAACAAGCTACGAAAAATCATGTACACGTGCATCATGTTGCATAACATGATTTTGAAAAATCAAAAGTTTGCTCTAACCGAAATTGGCGACGCTTATATTTGCCCGCGAGCAAATCTGGCACGGTCATGGATCGAGCGATGCGAAGTGCAACGGAAACAAACAAAAGATCTTCGTGATAAAAAAAGCACATGCAAAGCTTCAACGGAATTTGATTAAGCATGTTTGGCAACAACATCTACAAAATAATTAGTTTATTCATAATATGATGTATTTTTTTAATTTTCGTATTGTTTGTAAATTTCGTATTGTATTTTTATTTCCGTATTGTAATTTATATTTTTATTTGAATGAAATAAATTTAGTTTGTTTGAAATATGGGAAAAAATAAAATGGTGGGTGGTGAGGCCCAATTGGCATGGGTTGGGTATGTTATGAGCGAGAGGGTATTTTGAGTTGTTGTGTTGAAATGAGGTGGCAGTGATGTGGCACTGCGTGGGGCCCAAATGACATGACTTTTTTAGCCATGACATTTAATGCTCTAACTATAACTAGTTATCAACTTATGAGCTTGACTGTTAAAAAGTCAGCAAATACTCTAAGAATTGTTGAGCTATGGGAGATAAAATTGAAGTTTAAGGAGTAATTCTTTTATAAAAAAAGGTTGGTATCAAGTTTGTTTTGGAAGTAGTATTTGGCTGAAAAATACATTGCCTGCAGGTTTTGTTTCGTATTTTCAAAAAGGTGATTTTTCTGTTCTCTGGGTATTAAAGGGGTGTTTGGATTCTAGTTTTTCAGCAGTTGGAATATACTATGACATATGTTTTATTGAGGTCAGAGTAATTTGCAGACAATTCAATGGATATTTACTTATAGGAGGAATTTCATATATACCTACTAAAACTTGCATAATATCATATTTTCTCAAAATATAAGTTTTCAATACATAACGTACAATAGTCTTTAAGCATGTTTTGGGTAAATATAATATTATGCAAGTTTTAATGGGTATATATAAAACTGCCCCTTACTTATAATTTAGAGTTTATCTGATGTGACTGTACTTATTTGAGCCACATAGCTTTTCTAGTTTGGCATTGGGAGGTATCTGGTAAGCTATGTTGGGTCGGTAAGAGGTCTTATTCAGGTGAATGTACCATAAGGTAGGACTATCCATTGAGAAGGGTATATGTTCTGGATGGACAGTGTATGATGGGTGGAATACAGAGTGTGTAAAAGATGAACCTTCTTGGTCCACCCAATACACTATCAAAGGAGGTTAGGATGGATCTAAATGAAGGTATGTGTTCCCTGTCTAGTGATGCCTAACCCTCTTTGCCTCTTGATCTATCCAGTGAGGATGTAGCTACTGGATGGTTTTAGGGGTTAATGGTTAGGAAATGTAGATATGACATGTATATCCCCTTATTTAGTGTGAATGAGAGCTATATCCCACTTGATGACGCCTGCTAAATCTCATCTCAAATCATTGTGGATGTGGGTTAAATGGTTTGAGGATGAATTGAGTTTGGAAAAGTAGTCAAGAGGATATGGTCTTTTGGTGCATAAAAGGTAAATAAGTGAGTTAGCATTTGGTATCTGAAACTGTATGCATGTGTTTGGCTTAAGTGTCATACTTATGTTAACTAGTTTTGTCCGAGACAATTCCTCTTGTATCTAGATAATCTGGATGTATTGTCAGATATGCTTTGTATTTTCATTGTGTATTCGTTTGGTAGTATAAAAAATAGGTATGTCTATTCCTTTTACTGGATTGATGTAATTTGTCATTGTTTATTAATAGACAAGTTCACCTTTTGCACCAAAAAAACTATAACGAGTTATAATACTCGTGTACGCACGGAGTTTTGTTATAAAATTTTCATCATGCCGAATATATTATCTTAAATTTTATTGAACTTTACATTTATTCATTTAGTATAACATTTTTTTTTCTTTTTAACCTTTTAAATTGCTATTATTATCTTTATTAATTATAATAAATTATATATACTCATTTTAGGCAAGAAACGACGTCGTATTTACAGGCCCAAGTTCTCATGTTTAATGGACTAAGTGTTGTGACCCATTTCTGCCCATGCCTATTGATACTGCTACCTACCTAAACTCTTTTCTTTATTTATGCATTTTTTAACATTTGGTTTCGTGACGTTCCATATTTATCTAGAAGGAAGTGGTTGTGCTTACTATATCATTGTGTCAGAGTCTATCGGAGACGATCTACGCAGGTTTACACTCTTGCTAGCGATTGCTCATCACTGTTAACTGTATCATTGCCGTTGTTAGATTCGTATTTTTCAGCTTAGGTTGCGTGCATGCTTTGCTCTTGGTTGTAAGGCTTTTGCATATCATATTTGTTACATTTGCATCAAATTTATACATAAATGGCGCATATAAAGACTCAATCCAAAGTTGTTGTATCCCCTATTCATGCATCTACTATTTTCACCCTCGTATCTTATGATAACTCATCAACAAAGAAAGCATCAGCAAATGCGTGCAAGCTTAAGTAAAGCATTGTTTCTCCATATATCTTTAACACTCCCGTTTAACTTCCAAAATTTTAAACTCATAATAAGAAAAAATAATCGGATAAATGTGTCTACTAGGATCAGATAGGTTAAGAATAAAAAAAGCGGACACATGTTAGGCTGCAAACCCAACGATTTGGCCCGCCAAAATGCGTGTGACCACAACTTTAATCAAACTTGTTCAGATTCACCAACAAATTGCTCCTCCTCCGTTCTTGTTCCATTCTCTTCCAGAACCCACGTCAAAAACACATACCAAATCCGTTACAAAAAACCGATACAAATTTTGTTCCAATTTTGGCCCTCGTAGTTACGCTTTATAGCAACCACATCAATATAAAAAAGCATCAGCAAACCAAATATCAACAAACTTAACATTTCGTATTTCCAGGTCATTTACGACGTCATATATTTCACTAATTATATTTTTGCTCGTACGCGTTTACTTTTAATTTTAATAGTTAAAGTTAAATCGCGTAAACTAAAAATCAACAATTAACTCAAACGGACACCAAACGAATTAAAGTTTACGTCAAGCAAGCAATATATTATTTTTACGAACGTAATAATCAACTTTTTATATTTTATTTTCATTGGTTGCGTAAAACGTTTACGTTTCGCATTTTAATACATTTAGGTATACCCGGAAGCACCAAAATTTTTTTTACGCTTTAACAAATACCCACTTTTATACTCAATACATAAAAATTACACCATAATATCACAAAAACACTTCCATGGCCGGTTATAGATATGAAAAACCAAAGAAATATCTAACTTGAAAACATGTTTCCTTAATTTCATGGGATGTTCCATTCTTTTTGAGACCAAGACCATAAGACTTTCTTGTTTTCCTCATCATGTCTTTTATGAACCTAGTCCTTATTACATCTAGCTACAAGAAGTATATAAGGAAAGTAACTAGCAACTAGAACACACACATCTCATTTGTATAAGTGTAAAACACAAAATCTCTCTCTTTGTCCTCCTTTAAGCCACGGCTCACCCAAAAACAACACCCAATCCATACAAAATTTTATTTACAATAATTACACACATACCTACAACATATCTAAGATGTTCTTAGGTGTTTAGAAGGGTTGGCTAAAGGTTTACAAGTATCTAAGCAAGAAAAGCAAGATTAAGGTTTTGGCTTGAATTAGGGTTTTCAAGAATTGCAAGCTAGGGTTTTATTGCTAAACAAGTATGTAGATCTTGTTGTTCAGCACCACACATCATATTAAGGTTACCTAAAACCCTTTATGACTTTACATTTATCATTTTATGTGTATAAAAGTTCTATGTAGTGAAATCACCATTAGGATGCTTTTAAAACATGTTTTTATGAAACACATCCAAACTTTCTTTTTGGATTCGACATATAACCTGGTCATTTTATTATTTTATAAGATAGTACGTCTCATGACGATTCCAAAATGATAAGATGACTCAAAAACCGATTATAAACAAAAAGATACGACGATTTCAAGTTTACGTTAAATATATACTTTTATAAATCTATTTTTATAAAAGTTACTATTCACCACAGAAACTTATACTTTTAAAACATCAATAAATCGATAAACCTTTTAAATACGAAGACGTGCTCGAAAGAATCGCTAAAAATAGAGTTAAAATGAATAAGTTACGACATTTACGAGATTTACGATAACTAAATCTATAAAAATAAATATATAACTGTTATGAACAGTAAAAATCACTATTCATCAAAAAACTCAGATTTTGAAAATGTTATATTTTGATAACTCGTCTTAATACGAAGGCGTGGACGTAAGAAACAAAAGAAACGGACTTAAAACGAGAAAGTTACGCCAGTTTTACTAAAGTATACTTATAAACATTTTTACTTTATAAATATGATTTCACTAAAACGATTAGATGGTGATGTAGCTATATAGAATTATATGTGGTATTAGTTAATCAAAGTACTATATTACTAGGGAGTTTCATAATGAGGCCTCTTCGGGGTGGCGTATCGACGAGTTGTTGAATTTACGATTTAAAGTGTCCTAGCTCCTCATACGTCACTACATGACCTCTTAATTATGATAGCCCGAATGATAGTATGATGAGCTATACGACCTATAAATAATCAAAGTGTTTAGTACTTATACGACCTATATTGGATTAGGTTGCATTCGATCGTAAGCGTGACACATTTTCTATTGTGAATACTTGTTGATTACCATTCACTCGAGGTGAGTTCATAGCCCCCTTTACTATGTGCTGTCATTAACAAAATCTACATGTGAATTAATTGTTTGTTTTTTCTATTGGACAAAGTGCTTTTCTAAGTGTTACCAAGTGTATGCTATCCAGATTACTCGCCTGAATATTATTGCTAGTTACCTTATTGGCCGTAAAGTCCCTTATTTATCATGAACAGTTAATAGGCTATTGTAGTAAGCTCGAGGGTTGTGGATAGAGTCTATTGGGACTGACAATCCCTAACCTTTTCCTTGGGTCACTAAGGTTATCAAGGTGCATTTACATTGAGTGGTGTTAGGATTGGTTGGCAGAAGCATCCTATTATTCTGATTGGGGCACAAATCTAGTTAAGGCTTCGGGGTCATGAGATAGTAGCAATTATAAACGTCTTTGGAACTACTGAATGTGTTTCAGAGTCTACTATTACTTCGATCTTGTGGTCCAACCTTTTTACCGATAAACCTATGATTTCACTCAACCTTTGTGTTGACTTTTAGCATGTAATTTCAGGTCCTAGGGTATGAAGATTGGAGTGGAGCCGTGGCGAATTGAATGAAGATGGATCTGTGTTTATCTATATTCAATGCAACTTTTATTATCTTTAAAAACTTAAGTCATCTTTTGGTATTATGAAGCTGTTGTTTAATTAAATATGTACTTGGAATGTTTATGACTTTTAAAACATATGGGACCTAATGTATAAACTCTGATATTTTGCTATGGCATCGAATGAAATCTTGTCTTAAACGTCCATTTATGGTCGTTTCCTATATCTTGATTGTTGTACTTTGACGTAAGCACCCCCATTGTAACCATTCCTCTGCTACCTGATTTTGGGGGTGTTATAGATGGTACCAGAGCCAAGGTTATAGGGAACTGGGTCATTTTCAAAACCTAGTCTATAACCACAAAGTTTAAAGGTTTTCTTTTCTTTCATTTTTAAATACAGAATCCTTCATCGCTATCTGATATCCACGCGCGCGTATTCCCTGATCCTTACTTACTTTTCTGATTGTCATTATTGCATTATATATAATCTTATATATATATAATACTTGGTTTAAATTCGATCTCTTACGTCTATCTTTTGACATATCAATATCTATTTCTATCGATCAATTATATAAATATCGACTATCCTGATTAATTTATGATTATTTATATCATTCTCCATTATTTACCATGTGCCATGACTCTGCATACCTTTACAAATTCTCAACGAATTGTGTACTTGTGTTGCCAGAATCATGCCGCCCAGGAGATTTAAGAAGAAATCTGTTAGGAAGATAGTGGAAAAGCGTGTGGCCAAAGCCATTGAAAAATATGAAAAGACTAGAGCTGACTCAAACAATGCTGGTGGATCCGGATCAACAAATACTGGAGGAACTGTTGTACCAGAGATGCATGGATGTTCGTATAAGACATTTATGAATGGCAAGCCTCACTCTTTCAAGGGGACTGAAGGTGTAGTCGGACTGAAACGTTGGTTCGAAAAGATGGAGCAAGTGTTTGAAATTTGCAAATGTGCTGAAGATGACAAAGTGAAGTTTGCTATGTGCACGTTCGAGGGTCGTGCTCTAACCTGGTGGAACGGAAATGTTCAGACTTTGGGACTTGCTAATGCTAATCAGATCCCCTGGAGCAACGTGAAAGCTATGATGACCACTGAATACTGCCCAGCAACTGAAATCCAAAGGATGGAACAAGAACTTTGGACTCTGACTCTGAAAGGAGATGATATCGAAGCTTACAGTAATCGTTTCCACGAACTAGTTCTGATGTGTCCTGAATTGGTGTCCACTGAAAGTAAGAAGATTGAAAAGTACATTCGTGGGTTTCCTGAAAGAATCAAAGGAAACATCACTTCTTCAAAGCCTGCGACCTTGCATGAGGCAATCAACATGGCCCGTGAACTGGTCGAGCAATCAGTTCAGGGTAGGGCTGCAAGAATTGGGGAAAGCAATAAAAGGAAATGGGAAGACAACCAGAGAAACAACAACAACAATAACCATAACTACAACAATAACCACAACAACAACAACAATAACCGCAACCGAAATAACAATCATCACCGACAACAAAACAGGAGACCAGAAACTGTCAGGGCATATGCTGCAGCCCCAGTTGGAGGAAAGATTTATGCTAGAAATTTACCAAAATGCAACCGGTGCAACTTACACCATCATGGACCGTGTCCTCAAAAGTGCCAGAGATGTCAAAGAATAGGTCACATAGAGAAGGATTGTAGAGTTAGGCCTCAGGGTGCAGGTAATGACTTCCTGCAGAATGTGACATGTTTTGGGTGTGGTAAGAAAGGACATTTCAAGGACAAGTGTCCGAAAACAGGGAACCATCAAAATGATGGAGCTCGTAGGAGGGCTTACGTAGTGATTGAAAATCCATAGCAGAATCCGAATGTGGTCACGGGTACGTTTCTTCTTAATGATCACTACGCTTGTAATCTCTTTGATTCGGGTGCTGAGAAGAGTTTTGTATCTTCTGCGTTTACACATTTTATTGATATTGCCCTAGCTACTTTAAATACTAGTTATGAAATTGAATTAGCAGACGGAAAAGTTGTTAGCACCAATACCATTTTACGTAGTTGCACCTTGGTCTTGATAAATTACGTGTTAAAAATAGACTTGTTACCAACCCGGCTAGGAAGTTTTGATTTTATCATTGGAATGGATTGGTTGGCATACCACCGAGCTCTCATCGATTGTTATGAGAAGATTGTCCGTATTCCTCTTCCGAATGACAAAATTCTTAAAGTTCAAGGCGAGAGGCCAAAAAAGGATCTTGGATCACTTGCGTGTATCAAGGCTGATGAGAAAAAGCTTGATGACATTCGTGTTGTCCATGGTTTCCCTGAGGTATTTCTAGATGATCTGTTAGGTTTACCTCATGAGCGAGAGGTAGAGTTTCGCATCGATCTGATTCCAGGCGCATCGCCAGTTGTTAAATCTCCATACCGGTTAGCCCCTTCAGAAATGTTAGAATTATCAAACAAGCTTAAAGAACTTTAAGAGAAGGGTTTTATTCGACCATGTCACTCACCATAGGGAGCACCCATGCTCTTTGTCAAGAAGAAAGACGGTTCGATGAGAATGTATATTGACTACAGGGAACTAAACAAGTTAACTATAAAGAACCGTTACCCTCTCCCTAGAATTGATGACTTGTTTGACGAATTACAAGGTGCGTGTTGTTTCTCTAAGATCGATCTTCGTTTGGGATATCACCAGTTAAGAGTTCGAGAAGAAGATATACTGAAGACCGCATTTAGAACACATTATGGACACTTTGAGTTCACAGTCATGCCATTTAGATTGACAAACGCGCCAGCAATAATTATGGACTTAATGAACCGCGTTTGCAAGCCGTATTTGGACAAATTCATAATTGTGTTCATTGAAGACATCTTAATCTAATCAAAGTCATATGAAGAGCATGAAGTCCACCTGAAAATGATTTTAGACTTACTCAAGAAGGAGAAGTTGTACGCCAAATTTTCAAAGTGCGAATTTTGGTTACAAGAAGTACAGTTCCTAGGACATGTGGTCAACCGTGACGGTATCCACGTGGATCCTAGCAAGGTTGAGTCGGTCAAGAACTGGATGACCCCTGAGTCACCAACAGAAATCCGTTCATTTCTAGGATTGGCAGGATACTACCAAAGGTTTATCGAGAATTTCTCCAAGATCGCCAAGCCCCTCACCCTGTTGACTCAAAATAATAAGGCTTATGTGTGGGGGCGATAAGCAAGATGAAGCTTTCCAAATTCTAAAGGAGAAACTATGCAATGCTCCTGTGTTAGCACTCCCCGATGGACCCGATGACTTTGTGGTCTATTGTGATGCATCAAAACAAGGTTTTGGGAGCGTGCTGATGCAGCGGGGCAAAGTGATAGCATATGCGTCAAGACAGTTGAAGAAGCATGAGAAAAATTATACCACCCATGACCTAGAATTGGGTGCGGTGGTGTTCGCTCTTAAAATCTGGAGACATTATCTTTATGGGACGAAAAGTGTTATCTACACTGACCACAAGAGTCTCCAGTACATATTTGACCAGAAAGATTTAAATATGCGCCAAAGGCGGTAGATCAAGCTACTCAGTGACTACGAGTGTGAGATCAAATACCACTCGAGCAAGGCAAACGTGGTGGTAGATGCCTTGAGCAGAAAAGAAAGACTCAAGCCAAGACGAGTACGTGCTATGAGTATTACTATTCATTCTGGACTTAAGACTAAGATTTTGGAAGCGTAGAGTAATGCTTCCAAGGATCTCAAAGCCCCAACTGAATGGCTAAGAGGATTAGAAAGACACTTTGAGCAACGAGATGATGGTGAAATTTACTTCTTTGATCGTATCTGGATTCCATCAGTTGGTGGTGTAAGGAAATTGATCATGGATGAAGCTCATACTTCTAGATATCCAGTACATCCGGGTGTAGATAAGATGTACTATTATCTGAGAGACTTGTATTGATGGCCTGGTATGAAGAGAGACATTGTTGAGTACGTTAGCAGATGTCTTACGTGTTCTAAGATTAAATCCGAACATCAGAAACCCTCAGGATTTCTTCAACAACCATAAATTCCTGAGTGGAAATGGGAAAAGATAACAATGGACTTTGTCATAAAGGTGCCTAAAAGTAACAGTGGGCATGATACGATTTAGGTCATTGTGGATAGATTACCCAAGTCGGCTCACTTCTTACCTATTCGTAAAGACTACAAGACAGAGAAATTAGCAAAGATTTATACCAATGAGATTATAGCGAGACATGGTGTGCCAGTGTTAATCATTTCAGACCGTGATGGTCGATTCACGTCACGCTTATGGCAAGCTTTTCAGAAAGCGTTGGGTATGAGACTAGACATGAGTACGGCTTACCACCTTCAGACCGACGGTCAAAGTGAGCGTACTATTCAGACGCTGGAGGATATGCTTCGAGCTTGTGTTATAGATTTTGGTGGTAGCTGGGATACTCATCTTCCATTGATTGAGTTTTCCTATAATAACGGTTAGCACACAAGCATTAAGTGCGCACCATTCGAGGCTCTGTACGGGCAGAAATGTAGATCCCCCGTGATATGGACTGAAATGGGAGAAAGTCAGCTTATTGGACCAGAAATTGTGCAAGAAACGACATAAAAGATTGTTCAAATTAGGAAAACATTGAAAACAGCTAGGAGTCACCAAAAAAGCTATGCTGATAAGAGGCGTAAGCCTCTTGACTTCAAGGTTGGAGACCGAGTGTTACTTAAGGTATCTCCATGGAAGGGAGTGGTACGATTTGGCAAGAAGGGAAAGCTAGCACCACGATATGCGGGACCGTTCGAGATCGTGGAGTGTGTTGGACCGGTAGCTTATCGGCTGAAGTTACCCCAGGAGCTGAGTATACTTGGGAACGTGAAGACCAATTCCGAAAGAAATATCCGAATCTTTTCTCTGAACCCGTCCCTTCCTCAGGTGTTGCAACCTAAACCTTGAGGACAAGGCTCTTCTAACCAGAGGAGACTGTAACATTCCGTATTTTTAGGTCATTTACGACGTCATCTATTTTAAACAGAGATGTGAAAAAGCTTAAAGAGAAGAAAGCATATTCATTAGTCAAATTTCATCGGAAACTCTCGGTAAGGAGCTGGAGTTATACCTGGGAACATGAAGCCAATTCCGGATGAAATTTCAGCATTCTTTTCTCCGAATACCGTACTTTATCAAGTGCACACTTGTGCATTGAGGACAAGGCTCTTCTAACCGGAGGAGACTGTAACATTCTGTAGGATCCCGTTAACACTTCATAACATATATAGTAATCACGAATCGAACTAGAAAAAAGAAAGGAGGTGAGTTGTTTAGAGAGAGAAACTAGAGAGAGTATTGAGAGAGAAAAGAGAAAATGAATTATATTTTAGAAAATGAACAACTAACTTTTTCAAAAGAAGAAAAAGTATATATACCCCGTCGCGTTAAAGGTACGCGCGGGATATTTAAACTAGGACCCGGGCTCGGTTTTGCTTGGGATTAAACCCGAAACATATACATTTTAGATTAAACTATTCCGAGCCCGATTCCATATATTTTACTTTTAAACAATTAACTAATTAAAGGCACCGAGCTCCATCGGTAAAGTGACCGCGGTACTTCCTTGTTCGAATCAATAAATGAGGCTAACAATTCTCCCGAAGTGTCGTCTTTGGAACACACGGGAAACGAGATTTCTTTATTCGACTCAATTAAATTGAGGCTAACCATTTACCCGAAGTGAGTTCATGTGTCACTCTTCATGAGATCAGTGTGAAATTGCTTTTGTCGTTTAAGCTCGAGTGTTCTTGGTCTTTGTATTCGTTGTAATCTTTGTTCCTTCATGCTTTGCGAATCGGCTAAGCCATCTTGCAAGTTCTTGTGTCTTTGACCAACATGCTCTCATACTTTTGCATTATCTTGAAAGTTCAATTCGAGTTTGAGGAAGTCTTTGTCTTTTAATTCTTGAGCTTTCTAGATAGTTATGTCTTCGTAGATTGGCATTTGAATGGGATTGAGGTATCCTGTTACCAGTTTAACCTGCAGGTTTACGTTAGTGCTTAAAACAGAAAATTGATTTCATAATTAATCGAAGTGTCACTCGTTTAAAGAGTTTTTGTTCAACCACATAGATGACTGTTATGTTTTTATCAAAATTCATTCAACTGTCAATTCATTTACGGGACCAAATCGATATACTGTTGTCACAAAGTTTGATTCATATAGAATCTCGACTAAAGTCACTCCTACCAAGAGCTTTGTTTGATGCTGGGTCAATAGAGGATTTCCCTTTCTTCATTGTGTATTCTTAGTATCACTCAGATGTTACTGCATATATTCTTAATGATATTGCGTAGGTCTCTTGTTACAGCTTGTGATCTTGATGATGTTCAACAAAGTGTTTGAAAATGAATGTGTCGAACGAGATTTTTATTGATCTCTTGGCTTCTAGACTTGATTTAGTGCATTTTGGTTTTATTACTCGGCAGGGCTGGAGCTGCACTGCACATATTCCAATATCAACGATCTCAGAATGAGATGTCAATGAGTTAACGTGTGTACTCTCCGTGACACAAGAGACAAGTTTCCGTTGAGAGAAACCCGAATGGCTAAGAAAGGGATTGTGTTATTGCATAACTGGGGCCCATCCACTGTCATTTTCAATGTCAGCAATCAACTTGTGATTTTGAAGCATATGTATTGACCCGGTTTCTGCCTTACGTTATGTGAGGCTTCTTTGGTTTTAGACACTTTATCCTATTACATTCACTTTTTATTTATTCAGCGCCTTTCAATGCTTACCAACGACGTCATTACTAAACACTTTGTTGTATTCGTTCTAGTGTTAACTCAATCTTTCTTAGTCAGCATTTATTTTCCCATTTTACATTCATCTTCTAATCATACCTAAGAACTCGGATATTTCTAACTTTAGTTTATGTCCTGGGTAGATCCTCCCGGTTCTGTTTGGGATCATAGGATTGATTCCTAAACCAACCACTTATGACTTACAGAATCCGTTGTGAATTAGATGTTGTTGGGTCTAAGATCGAAACCATAAAACTATTCTTCAGCACCATTGAGTCGATTAGATCATATTTTAATTACATTTTCTCCCCTTATTTTAAATAATAATAAACACTTAGTTTTTGAAATACCTTGTGATTAACATATGTCTGAAAAATTGTGGGAGAAAAAATTTTTAGCATGATTGGTTATGAACATTTTCGATAATGTTTTGTAATACATAAGAATTGATCGTTGTTGATGTATCCAAGAACATTAAAACTTTGTTTTTCTCGAAAAACTCCCCTCAAAGATAGGACCAATTGGAAAATTTATTGTCTTTTGAAAACATTGTGAGGTTTGGAGTGTTGAACAACACAATTTTGAACAGATTATGATTTGTCATCGAGAAATTCTTGAAAAATGTGTTCACTTTTGAAAAACCAGATGTTAGAGGATCTTCTCTTCTAACGGTTAAGGGTTAGCGCTATGAAACGTACCACTTCCTTTTTTTCCCATTGAGCTAAAAACATTGAACGGTCTTTTATGAACAGTCGAAGGTCCGAGAAATAGAAACGTTTATTTTTCGTTGTGTGGATAATTATAACCTTCCTTTATTTGAAGATCGGGGGATGTGTAATGACTATTTGCTCATAAGCCATCTTAGAAAATTAGGAAATGACATGTTTTGGAAAACTATTTGAAACTCTCGCTCCCCGACTCTGCATTTAAATCACCTGTGTTAATGTTCTAATCGACATTTCTAAAGACTCCGTATATGTTATCGATTCCAGAAGGTGACTTGATCGTGAAGAATCTTTTTGGAATAATTTTCTATTTTTCAGATTTGTATTTGTTTATATCTTACTTTTGTCCTCAGCCATTGCTATCTGATGGGTGAAAATAGTAAATTCCAATTTGTCGTGATGTAGCTGTTTCTGTTTGCTTAAGGAACAATTTTGGAACCAGATTTGAACTTGATGTTCATTGTTGTGGTCTGAAATTCGAGTTCTGAACGGTTATGATCTGAAGTAATAGCCTATGTAAGACCGAGGCGTGATCTGCTCGCGATATCATTCGTCTTTTGACATGAGGAACGGGGCCTGAAGTGTTATTTTCAGCAGACACATTTATCGTTGCGACGAGGACTTGAACATGTTGTGTTCTATACTTCATTTTACATTGATGACAGAGGCTTGAACTTGATGTGTTCCAAACGTCTATTACTAACATTGATGTCCGTAGGCTTTGAAATACTGTGTTCAAACGTCAGTATACATTGCATGACCGAGGATTGATACTGCTGTGTTCAAACGTATTAACTAACATCTGACTGACCGATGGCTTGAACTTACTGTGTTCAAACGTTTACTAACATTGATGACCGAGGCCCTTGACCAAACTACTGTGTTCAAAGTCATTAGATGTGGCCTCATCTTATGTTGAAAACCATTCTCTGGCTCGGGTTTCTTAGATAATCAAAATTTCAGCAACCATACTCTGAGATTTTCCTGCTTTTTCTTTATATAGTGCCATCTGCAGTTATGTCAATTTCGTTGTTGTTTTTGGACCATTGAATGAGTCCGTACTGTCACTTTAACCCATGTTTGTGTGATTGCATGATTTGAGGGATATCTACTATTGAACCTAAATGCGCGTTTTATATGGGTTCAAATATGTCTAACCTTATTTATACACCCCCCCTAAACCCCCCACCACGTTCGCAAGAGTTGAGTGAGATTTCAGTTGGAACCCACCTAAGACAAACAGTCTTGAAGCTTGCCCCGGTGCTCGATTCATCTTGGGACAAGTGTTGCGAAAATGATCTGGACTACCACACTCATAGCACACTCTCAGATTATTACTCATTCTAACAGCATTCACCGGAGTCACTTGTCTAATTGGTGCCTAATAATTTCTGGCATAATGGCCCGGTTTTTAACAGTTATAACACACATTGCAGGGCTCGTTTACTGGGTGATGCGTATTACACTTGCTATACTTGGGATTTGAGTTTGCGACTATATTTCTAGGAGGAGCTATCGCCACAAACCCTATGCCTACTTTTGCCTTCTTGTTGTCTTTCCATGATCCTCCTGACTTACCAAACTCCTCCACTACTTTCCTCTTGTCATTACCCTTTGTCAAGGTACCACAGCTGACTGCTTCGTCAGTAAGTATTCCAGCCCTTAGTATTGCATTCTAAACAGTAGTTGGTTGGGTTGCTCGAAGCATTCCTCTTATCTCAGGAGTCAGTCCGGCTATGTACCTCTTAATACGAGATAACTCAGGTGTAACTAAGTGTGGGACCAACTTGGCCAACTCATGAAACCTATCAGTGTAGGCAGCATGATTAGCTCCCACCATCTTGTGATTCCAAAACTCATTCTCCAATTTCACCATTTCATTACTTGGGCAGAATTCTTCAACCATCAATGTCTTAAAATCGTTCTATGTCATGGCCATTGCAGCCTCACGTCCTCTTGCTTGGACTTGAGTGTTCCACCAAGTCAAAGCTTTGTTTACCAATGAACTAGCCGCATACCTCACCTTTTGATTCTCCACACAGCCACTATTATCAATCATATTTTCCATCTTCTTGATCCAACGAGTAAGCACTATCGCACCTCCTTTCCCATTATACTCCTTGGGATTACAAGATTGGAATGCCTTGAAAGTGCATCCGTTGTTCCCACCATTTCCATTTCCACTACCACCATTTCCTCCATTACCGTTATTAGCATTGTTCACGTTGTTAGTCACTTGAGTGACAATCTGAGGAAGAATGGTTTGCAATTGCTGCACGATAATAGCAGCAATATCAGGGTTCTCGTTATTGTTGTTATCATTGTTGCCGCTTCGACGTGATGGAGCCATTTTCTATAAGATATAAAATTTATATACATTAGACGATATAATAGGGATCATGACCTTATCATACTTCTTAATAACCATATACATACGTGCAACGCATCAACAATAATCCATGTAATCATACTTGCTAGTCCACCTATGTTGTGGCGCATGTATAATTATGTTGGCCACCATAATTATAGATGCCCCCTTTCACAGTTATACTCCCTCCTATGAAGACACTTCATAAAATAAACACACCATATAACACCTTTTTAAAAAAACTAACAATTAACACAAGGAATAATTCTAATAACCACTTTTATTATTAATACTCATAATCCAAACATCAAAAATAACATTCCTAACATGGCTCTAAACGTCGAAAGAAAGAAAACAAGCTAAAACATATCAGTTACTTAGAACAATATGGGCAGTTACGACACGCGCAGTCATGATCAGATTTAGTTGTCTTCTTCCACAAAGGTTTACTACTTGCGGTGGACTCAAGGTCCAAGTCTACTTCATTCCTCTCAACTTCTTCCTCATCTTCTATCAACCATCCATTCATGTTACCCTTTGGCTGAGGTAGTCGATGTGGTGCAAACTTATTCATGGGATTTCCTTATTAAAGTTGTGGGTGATCCACAAATCCATACAGGTCATGTCTTCTAGGTTGTTCCACTGGCTCTTCTTCAGACGTTTCATAACCTTGAAATTTTCCAGGAACTCTGGTGATAGTGCCATCCTTGGAAATTATCTTTGTTTCAATTTCCTCAACCGTTTGTCCATCAAATTCCTTCAAGGTCATCTTCTCTTTGACTCTACACGGCCACATGGTAATAGGAATTCAGATCTTGCGGTTACACCGCTTGCTATTCTTATTCCTTTGACACCCAGTTAAGAAAGCAATTGAATCATGGTACTTTCTACGAATAGGGGGAAACATACTATAATATACCACAAAACATAGACTATACCAGGATACGGATCTCAAAATAAAAAAGAAAAACTCAACTTATATATGTAGTATATAGTATAATGTACTTTATGAAACTTAGGGAAAATAAGCATAATAGGTATATACTTACACATAATAACTAAATGCATCTATATGAGGGACCCTTAAGCTATAGTCTAGGCTCAACCACCTAGTTCTCTATAACCATAGGCTTTGATACCAATCTGTCACACCCCGCCAAGGCAGAAACACGAGGCTTAACATCATGGATATCATCACAACACAATGGTGTCAACAATAGAGAAACACTAAATGCATAACTAAGTAATAAAGATACAATGTGTCATGACAATACCAAAAACCAAAAGAATGACATCTTGTATTAATGAAAAAGGGTCTTACTAATACAAGAATAATATCTCACGATCCTAATAAAATCAAATAACATTCAACAAAATCATGCAACAAACATAAACAAACTCAGGAGCGAACTCCAATGCAATCCTAGCGGTCATTCTAGCCACCTCTCTTAACCTCAGTATTCTCATAAAGCTCACCTGAAAATGATGCTTGAAAACGTCAACACAACGGTTGGTGAGAGTCATAGATTTAAGACACGCAAAACAAACCTTTAAATCCAATTACTGTAATAAATAAAACATAACATAGCAGGACATATAACGCACTATCATACAAGCTAACATGCAATCACATCAATCCACATTGAGACATTCACGCTCAATCCTCACACAAAACATAACAACAATGAGACGATCACGCTCCCTTAAACAACTCACAGTAATAAGACGATCACGCTTACTACCAATCAAATCCATAACTGCCATGAGACGATCTCGCTCAAGCATAACAATTCATACCATAAAAGCAAGTAGCACATAACATACAATAGTCACGTATAGCTCATGCATCATTTAAATCACATTATCACAGTAACTAAAATATTTCAAAACCTCTTTGCATTATTTTCACCCTAAGAAAACATAAGAAAAAGGGGTTATGAAACTCACCTGATGCTTAGCTTCCCAAAAGAATCCAACAAAAGCTTCATAAATACTTCACGGATAATCTAAATAATTAAGCACACAATAAGCTATCACCAATTAGGCATTCAACCCAATATGATATAACCTTAACTATGATAGATATCTAAGCTATCTACCATAGTTGTATACTTGATTTAACCCCTTTTCAACTCCTACATATGTCATTTACACTTCAATGCTACACTTTAAAATTTCTGATTTTGAGCAGATTTTATACTCACTTACGCGTCCTAAACGTACCACTTAAACACTTCTAAAATTCAAACCAAAATTCACCATGCTACATATATGTCCTATGAAGCTCTCATAGCTCTCCCAAAGCCACTACCCTTTTACAAATACCTTTTAGAAATTCATTAATCCAAAATGTCTAGAATTCGTCCAGAATCTGACCCACTAAAAGTATGACACTAAAGGGCCACCTTAGACCTCATTATATGCTTAGAAAAAATTCATGGGTCACACACAATATATAAACTAACTTTAACGTGAGCTAGAGCCTCTAACTAGATGTCTAAGTATTTCTAGAAAAATCAAAACCAAATAGAAATTCATCACAGTTTTACCCACTGAGTTTTAACGACCTTTGGACCCACTTCCCGACCATAAAAACTCACGAGACCAACTTTGCTAGAAAGTAGACTCTCTGAGGTTACTTCAGTATGTTGTAAATTGTTTATTTGAATTTTTATGAATGAGTTATGACCTCTACAAGACTGACCAAAATTTTGCAGTAAATTAAAACGACTATATCTAAAGATCAAGCCCTAACCGACTAACCCAATCATGAAAACAATCAAATGAATGATCAAACATGATTTATACATCATAAACTTTCAGAAACATAAAACCCTAATCCAAATCCTAGCCGAAAATTAAAATTTTAAAACCCTAATCCATCATGCTAGATTACATTAATTAAAAATTAACTAGAATTAAACAAGAATTAGAAAAAACCTTAGCAAAGAAACCCTAAATCTTTTTTCTCTTTTTCTTCTCCTGTTCGGTCTTCAAACGCAAAGAGGAGGGGGTTTGGGATTTATTTTGTATTTATAGCCTACAATAAGGAGTCCTAGATAATTACTAATTATAATTTGATTCCAAATTAAATTATTTTTCCCCTTTTTTTCTTAGAACCGGCCGACCATGGCCCTTTTCTTTTTATTTTTATTTTTTTTCTTTTATTTATTAATTATATAATTACTTGTATTTCCTTAAATTTTTATAAAAACCTTAACTAATTTGACTATACCTTTTTGCTTAAACGAAATTCACTAGACTTTTAAAAATAACTTTTTAACTTTTCATTTTCAACCTAACTTTCCTAAAATAGAATTTTTACATTACTTAACTTACCACTTAAAATCTAAACCTATCTTAGATTACTAACACAAAAATACGTATACCTAATAATACTTACACATTTAACACGGAAACGCTCAAATCTCAATAATCATTTCCTTGTCACTCAAAAGTGAATAAAATGAACTCAACCAATTTCGCCACCATTCCAATCTCATTGAGATGATCATACTCAATAGATTGATTACTAATACCTCACATAACCCACATAAACTCATTTAAACACACAGAATCGCATACACCATATATTGCAACAGGCACATAAGTCAATAATAACGGTTTGACTAACCTGCTCAAATCATGGTTGTCACAACTAGAGGTTGAGTTTCGGGTGATGTTTGAGAGTTACTTGGTGATGGTTCATCTTGGTCAACTGTTGTTGAGGAAGGTAAACTGGTTGATACAGCAGGTACTGGAGCAACTACTTCAGCAATTGGAGCAATGACTTCAGGGGTTGGGTGATCAACACTAGGTGGAGGAGTGAGTAATTCATCAAACATCGGTTGAAACAAAATATCTCAATCAGTTCTTGAGGGTGGTACAAACGGTGTTGAAGGAGAAGGGTTTGGCACGAGTCCTGAACTGATTGTTGCATGAGTCATTTCATGAAGTGCGGGTCCTAAACTGTTGTGTTCAGAAGCCATCGCAGTCAGCTCATCAAAATCTACATGAATTGTCTTAATGATTCGTCTGTACGTCGGTTGTAAATTCAAAATGCTTTCTTTGTGGGTGCATAACCAATGAAAATACCAATATCAGCTTTTAGTTGTAACTTACCCAAGTTCTCACTATCATTTGTCGGATAGCAAAGTGCACCAAATACATGGAAAAATGATAAGTCAGGAGGTTTGTCATGTAAAATCTCATATGGTGTTTTGTCGTGTCGAAGACGTATGATGGAACAATTTTGGGTGTAACATGCTGTAGCAACTGCTTCTGCCCATAAGAATAACGGAGCTTTTGCATAAATCAACATTGTGCGGGCAGCTTGAATTAGCATATGATTACTTCTTTCAACGATACCATTTTATAGTGGAGAGCGAGCAACAGATGTTTCATGAGTGATACCAATCTTCTCATAATATTTACGCAAAGTTTGATTAACAAATTCAGTTCCATTATCTGTTTTGATTCTTCGGATAGTCACTTGAAGCCGCACTTGGATCATCTTGAGAAACTTGATTATGAAATATGGAGCTTCATCGTTGGACCTTAAGAACTTAACCCATGTAAATCGAGAGTAATCATCAACAATGACGAGGATGTACTTCTTTTCATTAACACTCGCGACACGCATTGGTCCACAAAGATCCATGTGCAAAAGATAGAGTTTTTCTTGGTTGGTGTCTTCTGATTTAGGTTTGTGGGGTTTCTTTTTTGCTTTTACCCATTGCACAAGCAGAACACAAATGGTCCTTTTTAAATTTAAGCTTAGGGAGACCATGAACAAGACCGTGTCAAACCCGGCGAGTATAACCGAATTTTGAAAATATAAGACACGGTTTAATTTGACTTGTATTTCGACCGGAACCGGTTGACCCGAACGAGTCGAACCGAGTTTCAAACATTGATTAAGATCAGTCTCCTGATACCTAAACAAAGTTTGGTATCTAAAATAATTTAAAGAGTTAAGTACATTTTTTGTCCTTGTGGTTGTAGCAGATTTCACTTTTGGTTCAAAATTCAAAAAAGTTTTGCTTTTGGTCCGAATTTCAAGTTTCGTTCCACTTTTGGTCCATTTCTGTTAACTCCGTCAATTTAACTTGTTTGAGTGTATAAAATGACTGAAATACCCTTATTCTTATATTGTGAAGTTACCAAACTGCCCTCCCTTTTATTATTATTATTATTATTATTATTAGTAGTAGTAGTAGTAGTAGTAAGTATAGTAGTAGCTGAGCGTGATGTAGTATAGTATTAATCATACACACAATGTGACTAATAAACTTTCGATCTCCTGGAATCTAAACTCATCTCCTCCCTCAACACATCCTCCCTTCCAATCACACCTTCTTCTCATCTTCTATCTAAACACATTTTACTTCAATAATTAATTGAAAAATCAAAACCCACACCAACTCACCGTCAGAGATAAACCATCTTTGCATCTCTTCATTACCCAAACAAAAGCAAAACATAAAACCCACGAAAATCCCAACCCTTTTGGTATTTGATAATAAACTATACAGCTTAAAGAAAATACTGGTGAAATGAAAGATGTGATGCTTCTGTGATTTTTGTAGTGGCGGCATCAACGATGTGGTGAGTGGTCATAAGTATCGACTGAGGGCAAGTATGTTTAATCTGGAGTTTATTGCTTTTAAATGGTATTTATAGATTAGCTTACTATATTATGGGCAGTATGGACTTATTTGATTAGAAAAGCTTTATAAAACTACAGTTTTTAATCGGCTTTAAGAAGTTAAGCCAAAACACTCGATGAGTCAAAGGTGTTGATAAGACTTATAACCCAGAATAAGGGTTATAGCATTTCCAATCTCAAATAAGCTCAAAAACCCGAAAACCAAGCTATTCCAAACACCCTTTAGTCGAAGGTGGTATAAAGATGGTTTTTATTTTGGATAAGAGTTTGAGTCAAGCGATCATTAAAGCAGTTAGTAAATGATGTTTTTTTTTGATCGATTAATGAGGATTTGGAAGATCTGATGCTTACAGATAAAAAGCAATAAGTCTTTAAGTTGATGCTTACAGATATGCAATAAGCAGTTAGTAACGTTAGATGCATCTAGGGTGTATTTGAATAGTTTCATTTTTCATCTCTATTATAAGCTTTATTAGATTGGGACGCAAAAACTATATCCTAGCTATATATCTTTTGGCTTATGAGGTTTTGAAGTTGAGCTTACAAATAAGCAATAAGCTTAAGTGATAAGTTTATAAGCCGGAAATAAAGTGGAGTTTATAAGCTATTATAGTTTTTCGGAATAAGCCTTATAAACCCGAAAATAACTATTCCAAAACATCACTATTAATAAATAATATCATGAAAATTAAAAAATTGTGTGAGGATGATGTAATGATAATTAAAAAATTGTTTCTAGTTTATTTTAGTAAAAATAGAGCTTGAGTTTGTAGGCCCATGGAGGTCTGATTAATATATTATAATAAAAAGACGAAAATACTCTCTTAATTAACGGTCAAACTGACGGAGTTAACAGAAATGGATCAAAAGTGGAACGAAACTTGAAATTCGGACCAAAAGTAAAACTTTTTTGAATTTTGGACTAAAAGTGAAATCTGCTACAACTACAAGGACCAAAAATGTATTTAACTCTAATTTAAATTAAAAAGATTTCCATATTGTCACGAACTTTTCCATGGGAAAAGACGATGTCGGCGCATTTGGCCCACCACCGACTGGCTTCATTTCAATCAAAGGTACGACTTATTTTGCTTGCTTTTTTTTTTCTTTTTTATTGATAAGTTATAACAAAATTATTAATATTATTTTAAAATATGAGACTTACATCTCACTCAAATTAGATCAAGTCGTTTTTTCAACTCTAAGCAATTTTGACTTAAGAATCTTGTTTTTTAAGTTAAAGCATCAATCATATTTTCTGATTATATTAAAAAAAAATTGCTATACAATGTTCACTGAACAATAATTAGATAAATATAAAAAACTTTTTAAACTTTATTAAATTAAAAAGGGTTAATTACCTAAAAATGTATTATACTTGTCACTTTTTGTCATTGTATATAGACAACTATTTTTGTTGCCATTGTGTCGCTCAACTTTTGAATTCGTGCTATTGTGTGTATTATGCGACTATTTCTGCATGTAAAGTGACCATTTTACCCTTCAAATTTTGAAAAAAGTGAGGGTAAAATGGTCACAAAATACACACAATAGCACGAATTTAAAAGTTGAACGACACAATGGCAAAAAAAATAGTTGTTTACATACAATGACAAAAAGTGGCAAGTATAATACATTTTTAAGCAATTAACCCAATTAAAAATCACATATATTTGATCAAATTATATTATATATATTTAGTTTTAATTTCTGTAATCTATTTATTTTAGAATTTATATATTTGTGTTGATTACGCATTTTATGTCCGTTACTAAGCATATGGACACAGAAGATTAAGAACATGTTTAAAATATCATTTTATGTTTCACTTTACTTCAAGTGATATAAAAGTTTAAATTGTGTAAACGTAAACTTAGATGGCCAGATGTTAAAAGAAGGAGCAAACTCGGAGAAGCGGTTGCGTTTAGTTAAAAAACATTTTTCATCATTTTTTGTTTCTTGTTTTGTAGGAAAAAAGAAGGGGTTTCTATCTCCACAAAACAATTGAAAATTTGGAAAATGCGTTTAGTTAAAGAAACAACATGTGTTTGTGTTTTTCATTTTACAAATCTAGAATACATGTTCAGGTGTTGTTATTTCTATCTCAATTCTCTATTTACTTTTGTAATATTATAAAGACGTATTCGAAACACAAAAATAGAGGCGGCAAAACGGGAGGGTCGGGCGAGCGCGGGCATCAGGCAAAACGGGTACGGGCCAAAACGGGCACGGGCTAAAACGGGCACTAATGGGATAAATGAGATACTGGGTGAATCTTATTTATTTAATGGTTTTTTAACGTTTTCGTCCGTACTTTTCCGTTTTCGTCCGTTTTTTCCGTTTTCATCCGTTTTTTTACGTTTTTTTCGTTTTTTTTTTGCGTTTTCTTCCGTACTTTTACGTTTTCGTCCGCTTTTTTACGTTTTCGTCCATTTTTTTACGATTTAGTCTTTTTTTTACGATTTCGTCTGTTTTTTACGATTTCGTCTTTTTTTTACGATTTCGTCCGTTTTTTTCCGTGTGCGTCTGTTTTTTTACGTTTTCGTCTTTTTTTACGATTTCGTCCTTTTTTAAGATTTCGTACGTTTTTTTACGATTTCGTTCGTTTTTTTACGTTTTCGTCATTTTTTTACTTTTTCGTCCTTTTTTTATGTTTTCGTCCGTTTTTTACGATTTCGTTCGTTTTTTACGTTTTCGCCCATTTTTTTACGATTTTGTCCGTTTTTACGATTTTGTCCGTTTTTACGTTTTCGTCCGAATTTTTACGTTTTTGTCCGTTTTTTATGTTTTTTTTAGTGTATAAAACTTACAATCAATTTTTGGCGCCGCTGCCGGGGACTTGTGTTAAAGATTCCTTCGTTTACGTTTGTTGATTTTGATTTGAAGATCCTTTCGTTTACGAAAGTTATATTTTTGTTATAAAAATCAAAAACCCAAAAAATTAAAAAATATAAAAGTAAAAATATATTTTTCTTTTCTTTTTAGTATAGTTATCATATATAAAAAATCAAAAAATTGTCCTTAAATTTTTTTTACACAAAGTTGGTAAAAGAACACCAACATATAATATTCTCAATCGAGGTATTATCATAAATAAGTTCCGGTGAACTTGAAAAGTTCCCAAATCGAACCAAAGATTCAAAAAACTTGTCATTTGTGTCATTTACGAGGTACGACTCATCTTAAGAAGCAATTTTTAAGAGTTACCGTGAAGTAATTCGATTATTTGGTTTAAGTTGTCTTCCGTGTATCCGTTTAAAATAGATTGTTAAAAAAATTCAAAAATCCAAAAAAAAAATAGTGTAATTTTTGTTTACTTTTTAATTTCTTTTCTTTATTTTTAGTGCATGCGCACTCGTTCTCAAGCTCGTAACCGTAATCGTCGACAACAACAAATAACACCGGTTATTGTTGAGGAACCCGAGATTCCAATGGCCGACAATCGTACCATGGCTTCATAATGCTACAAGCTCCATTGAGGGATAACGAGATGCAATGTTGTTCACTATAAATGCAAATAATTATTTGACTCAAACAACTTTGATATGATATTGTTCAAAAGTAATCAATTTTACCGGGTACGCCAAGACCCTCATATATCATCTCCGATTTTTTCAACAAGGTTATTTCTTCGTTTAGACTTCCGGACGTTTTTTCCGAATACGGTCGATTAAGCTTTTGCTTTTTCTTTTTATCTGAGGATGAAGCCGGATTTAGCTTGATAAAGAACCCCCCTAGTTCGATTCTAACGTGGGCTGATCTTACTTCGAATCATTAAACACCAATTCTTTCCACCTTCGAAAACAAACTTTCATTCGAAATGAAATCACAATTTCTTGCAAAACACCAAATGAAACTTTTCACGAAGCATGGGAACGTTTTCAAAGGACTTCCTTTAAAAATCGAGAGGTAGTATATGCCGAGACTTCCTAAAACAGCTTTGATAAGAGTGAGGCGCCCTCCTATAGATAATAAGTTAGCTTTCCAGGAGGAAAGCCTCTTTTGAAAACGTTCAACCAAAATATTCCAGCTAGACGTAAGATTCATGTTAGATCCAATCGGTAGCCTGAGGTATGTGAAGGGAAAGGAACCCACAACACATCTAGTCATAGAAGACACTTCGTCATTTGAAACTCCAATGCCATAAATGTTGGATTTTTAAATATTGATCTTTAGTCCCGAAGCAAGATGAAAAACATGAAGAACCCGGATTATGTTTTCAAGGTCTCCAGAATTCCACTCGAAAGTAATAATCACGTCATGAGCATAAAACAAATGAGATAAAGTGATGTCAGAAGAACCAAGCTTGATACCTCGAATGAGATCAGAATTAACCGCGTTAGACATAACACCAGGAAGACCTTCCATAGCAAGAATAAAGAGAAAAGGAGATAGGGGATCTCCTTTCTGTAAACCACGTTTAATAGACAATTCGGAAGTAGGACTACCATTAATCAAAATAGAAGCTCTAGAAGATTGAAGACAAGCTTTAATCCAGGAGCGTCATTTAGAACCAAAGCCAAGGCTAAGGAGAACATAGTCCAGGTATTTCCAACTAATCTAATCGAAAGCTTTTTCAAAATCCACCTTGAAAATTAACATCTTTTTCTTCCTTTTTTTTACCACTGGATGACCTCACTAATGATAAGAGGGCCATCAAGAATTTGATGGCTAGATATGAAAGCAGATTGTTCTTTACTAACAATCTTGTCTATTACTTTAGAGAGCCGGATAGCAAGACATTTGGCAATGATCTTGTAATGAATTCCAATAAGAGAAATGGGGCGGAAATCTTTAATAGAGATAGGGTTTCTAGTCTTCGGAATAAGCGTGAAAAGGAAGAGTTAGCACCTTGAGGCATCGAACCTGAAACAAAGAACGAATTAACAAACTCAAAAATATCCGTCTTTATGAGATCCCAGTATTCTTTATAAAGGCGAACGAGAAACCATCAGGACCAGGGGCTTTGTTGCTATCGCGATCCCAAAAAGCTGTCTTAATCTCGTCTAACGAGAAATTTGTCTCTAAGGAATCGCGATCAAGAGAAGTAAGACTAGTAGAATGTATCATTGGAGAAAAAACCACTTGGGAATTATGAGCTTGGAATTTCTCTTTGTAGTATTTAAGGAAGGCTTCCTTAATGAGAAGCGGATCCGAAATCCAAACTTCATCATGCAAAATTCCAGTAATAGCTTGAGATCTCCTCTTGTTATTAATCATCCCATGAAAGAATTTGGAATTCTCGTCTCCCTCGATGTCCCACTTGATGTGAGCTTTTTGGATTAAATCAAGCGCTACAAGCTTGTCAAGCTTGTCGATATCTTGGAGAAGCTTAATCCGTTTATCACGATTCGAAGAGCTTGCTGAACCATCATCTATCTTTTTCTCTATATCTTTAATATCATATAAGGCAACCTGTTTTAGAGTGCGATCGTTATTCTTGGTATTAGAATGCCATTGTTTGATAGCGGTTTTTATACACCTCAATTTATCACGGGACCTGAGGATTCTGCAGTCATTAGGAGCTTCTAAAGTAGACCACGTAGATTTAATAAGGTCGTCAAAACCGTCCCTATTTAGCCATGAATTATAGAACTTTAAAGGACTAGGACCAAAATCCGGTTTCATAGCATAAAGAAGAATAGGGGTATGATTCGACCACATGCGATCGATAGCCGTGACAGAATAGGGGTATGATCCGACCACATGCGATCGATAGTCGTGACTCTGATGTCAGGAATGTCTTCCGAAATACCTTTAGAGATAAGGAATCGATCAAGCTTGCTGAGTTTAGTACCTGCTTTATTCATCCAAGTGTAATATCGACCTCCAACCGAAAGATCAATTAGACCTGCGAAATCAATAAAAGAATTAAAGTGATCAGCTTCATTACGAGAAAATAAAGAACCAGACCTTTCGTTTTTGTGACGGACAGTGTTCATGTCACCAAAGAGAATGAATTTTCCATTGTGTTGGTGCATGAATTCAGCAATACGATTCCAAAGAGAAGACTTAGAAATGCATCCACGATCCGGCCGTAGGTAACACAGGCGTTCCAAAGACCTTTTGCGTCTAGAGTCTCTGGGAAATTCAAGACATAAAATGATGTAGCAATTCTTTCCAGGTCCTTTTGATAAGGGTTATCGATGTTTTTCAAATTAGGGTTTTTTGTTATTCGAAAAAATCCCAAGGGTCCTAATCCTTTTGCATCTGTGGTGAAGAATGTTTGTTTTCTCATGATCATGATGATTGATAGAAACCCCCCTCTCCTCCCGCAAGGTTTCAGATAAGATAGAGATTCGATTTTTAGGAGAAAGTTTATGAGATACCTTGTTAATGCTCTATTATACATAACTGGAAAATTTTGTAACAATATTTAATGATTTGACTTGGATGAGAAAAAACAAGATTCAGTATATTTATGAATTTTATTCACAATAATTATTATTGAACTAATTTTTAATGTAATCATGAATAAATGTTAAAGAAATTTTGATATGATTTACTATTTTATAATTTTGTGAATCGGCTCATTTTAGTTAACTGTGAACCAAAGTTACAAATCTATTGTGTGTCATTGTCTTATTTTAAAGCCATTAATTAACTCCATCTTGCCAGTAATTGTTTCTAGCAACTGATAATTTTTTTGAACTCTCTTAATCAAAGTTTTATATTATGAACAAAACTATTTTAATTCGACATGCATTATATTAGCAAACTATTTTTTTTATATCATTAAAATTTTCTCTTTGTTCATCAAGTTGCTTGGATTTAGGCCTATACATATTTTTCTGCATTTATAATCTTCTCATGTAAGAAAAAGAAAAGCAAAACAAATTAAGGTAGCGTTTAGTTGTAGAAATTTTTTCAGGTTTTTCTGTTTCTAAATTCCTAGAGAAGGGAATGGTTTTTTTCTATAGAGTAGAGTTGAGAATTTTGAAAACCTGTTTAGATGGGAGTTGTATTTTTCCTTTTAAAAAAATGAAAAGAAATGGAGCATTGTAAAATTTGATTTTCTATTTTTCTATATAAAATTAGAAAATGATAATTTTGTTTTTTTTGAAAAATATTAGAAAAAAGTGCGACTAAACAGGTTTTTAGTTTTTCCATTCTCAAATAAAAAGTTTCCTAAAAAAATATGATATTTTTTCCCACCCTAATGTTCTGAAAGGAAAATTAGAAAATGGTTCCGTAAAAGCAGGATTTAGGTATGAAAATATTTCTAAACAAAGAATAACGTGATTTTTTGGTCCATATTAGAAAAGACAAAATCAGAAAGCACATGTGTTTGTAACTAATTACCTGAAAAAATTAGGTTTACATGTGTATCAACATGGACCCATGATCCATGTTCCCACCCCTTTTTATCTCTTTAGTACAAGTTGTTTAGACTTTAGATTAGTGTTTTATGTTTTAATCTAATATATGTATGCTACATGTTCAATTTAAATTAAGAAAGAGTGATACGCATATATAATATAGGCATGTGTACATATATTTTTTTCCGAAGAAACAAGTATATAGATGAGAAAATATCTTAGATGAGTAATATGTTGAACATTTAGATAATTAATTTGCATTATATCTCATAAACGGTGACACTCGTGGACGAAGGATTATAACGCAGGGTGGGGTCATGGCACGCCCAAGATTTTATTATAAGCCCTCTAAAAAGTTGGGAATTTGTATCACGGCCTCTCCTAAGTACATGAGAACAAGTTTCACACCAAATATGTCACGCATTTGCTACTCTCTCTTTTTTTTTACTTTACAAATATACCTTTTATATAACTATAAAACTTGTATATGCATGTGTGTTTTCGGTTTTGTATATACAAAACTTTAAAACTTGTATCATCAATGCTTACAAAAACTACTATTTCACAATGAAGTCGGCCTCACCAAGTATTTGGTTCAAGCTATTGTAAGAAGATGAAACTTTGTGTGTCCATTTCATTAATCATAAATTACAATTTATAGGGGTACAAGGATAAATGGATAGACACTAATCCATTAATGCATTGACAATAGGATATTCATGATTACAATAGGCTAATCAATTGATTGGACAACTATTAGGAGACACACGAGATAAAGAATGACATACTAATACTCCCTCGCAGTTTGACGGGAGGCTTTTTGACGGACAAACTGAAACATAAGTTGAAAGCCTCTTCTTCTTCTTATCATCTTCTTCGTTGTTTATTTGAGCGGAAACATAATTGTGTTTAGTGGCATAGTGGTTTATTGCTTGCGACTTCCTTCTTTGCGTGACGTTTATTTTTTTACGTCATGGCTTTTTGCCTTTAGGTAGGAGCGACAATTTATCAACCAACTATTTTCAAAAACTACAATTATCTCCGCTACATAAGTTGAAAAGCGCCCTACTTTTTTATCATCGTATTTGTTGTTTGTTGTGACGTTGAAAGACCTAATTGCATTAGTCTGGCATAGTTGTTTTGCTGCTTGCATGGTACCTCCTCCTTTGCGATGTGAAGCTTCCTTTTCATAGGTTCCCAGACTTTTTTGTCATAAGTGTTTTGATATTATTCCTTTTTTTTTTTTTTTTTTTTGTATTTTGATTTGTGGGGACGTCTCCCATTGTTTAGTTCAGTGGGCTTTTAAATATTATGTGTTTTTTCTTGATCATTTCTCTCATTATGTTTGGATATATCCTCTCAAGCATAAATCTGACATGTTTGGTAAATTTCTGCATTTTCGTGCTTACGTCAAAAACCAGTTTAAAAGCGAAATTAAAAGTTTTCAATGTGATTATGGTGGCGAGTTCGACAATAAACAACTCCACACACTATTTTCCAACAATGGTATTCAATTCTGTTTCTCTTGCCCAAAACATCCCAACAAAATGGCAAAGCCGAACGAACGATACGCACCATTAATAATGTCATTCGTACCCTCCTTTTTCAAGCTCAACTACCCCCGTTATTTTGGGTCGAGGCCCTTCATTTGACAACCTACCTTCTCAACCTTCTCCCTTCCACCGCAATTAACAACGAAATACGCTTCACCAAACTTTTTCAAAAAGAACTCAACTACTCCCATTTACGCATATTTGGATGCCTTTGTTACCCTCACCTACATTCATCTTATAAACTTGCACCACGTGCCACGCCTTGTATCTTTCTTGGCTTTCGTTGTCTAACACGTGGTTACCGTGTCTTGGACCTTGGTAAAACAACAAAATAATTCTCTCTAGACATGTCATCTTTGATGAGACACATGGGATAAGAATGACAACTAATAGTTACGTCACGGGTGACACTTTATATATAACATTTTTTTTCTCAAAATAATGTATTATTTAATTTCGTCCTAAACCGACAAAAATTCATAGACAACTCTGTATGTACGTACGATGACTATGATGTATAATGTGGTTTTATAATATTACTACTATTACACATTTTAGATTTAAAACGACGTAGTTTTTGACCTATGTGCACTATTCATTTTAAGCACTGTAGCACTGCTACAGTGCTGGGCCAAAAAAAGCCCAAAAAATTTAGCCCAAAAATTTGGCCCGGCCCAATTAGTTTTTTTTTTTTTAAATTGTTGGCACAAAATAAAGAGGAAAAAAATGTTACAAAAGTACCGACGCATTGACATAAAAAAATACCCGCGGTAACATTTCCGAATTGACTTAAACAATGTCATTTTACACCATGAGACCAAAAAAATAAATTCGCAAAAAAAATAAAAAATAAAAACAATATAATTTTAACGCGACGCAACAACGCGTAAGACCATAAAAAAAAACTACTACACACGATACTAGAATTAAAACGACGGCGTTTTTAACCTACTTTCACTATTCATTTTAAGTTAGCCCAAAAATTTGGGCCGGCCCAATTAGTTTTTTTTAAAAAATAAAAAATTGTCGTCACAAAATAGGGAGGAAAAAAATGTTATAAAAGTACCGACGCATTCAGATAAAAAAATACCCGCGGTAACATTTCCGAATTTACTTAAACAGTGTCATTTTACACCATGAGACCAAAAAAAAAATTCGCAAAAAAAATAAAAAATAAAAAAAAAGACTATAAAAAAAACTACTAAACACGATACTGAAAAAGTAAACCCGTACTATTAAATATGAGACCGACAAAATAAACTCGCACAAAATTAAAGAAAAAAAAAAGAATTAATGACACGCAACAACGCACGAAAAATTAACGCCCCGCAGTAACGTGCAAGATTTAAATAAATTACACTAATTACACATTAAAAAAACTGCGCGGAAATAAACAATTATAATAAATAAATATTATAAATATTAATAAAAATTAACGTCTCCCGTAACAACGCGCTTGGCGAAAAAAATTAACGCCCCCCCGCTAGCCAACGCGCGGGTAATCTTGCTCTCGTTTTACAAAAACTGCAAACATAACAGCATGATCAAGCTCTCAACAATGGCACCAATCACCACTTTCATCTTAATCATCATCAACTCGATCTCTTCAATATTTGATTATGCTCATCAACACCATGTACATGTTACATATAGTCATCTAGGTAATGCTTATCTACAACTCGGTTCTGTAGCTCCTTTCTAATATGCTTATCTAGCCCCCCCCCAATCCACCCCAAAAAGAATTTTTCCTGGTTGTTCTTAAACTCGGGTTTTATGACATCTTACCTATCATATTAACTTGTTCAAGAAATTTGACAATTTGTTGTGCATCTTATCTTATCTATACACCTCACACGATGATATCATCCAATTATATAATCGTTGCATACATCACATATCACAAACAAAATTATATTAAGTAATGTATGATCGTTTTCCAACGGTAATATATGATCTTTATTTGCTTTATGTCAATGTATTTTAAACTAGATTCTTATTTCACAACAATGCTTTGATTGCTAAGAGCATTAGATGTGACAAATGTTAGACAACATAATTCCCCGTATGTTATGTTTATTATTCATGTATTTTATATAAAGGTTACATGAGGCAAACCCTAATGAACCCTAAGCCCACAAACCGGGCTTGGGCTTATTAACTTATCATCTAACACTTCTCCGCAGTCTGTGCGGCGAAATCACGAAAGCTCGAACTGAAGTAGTAAACTAGAAAAAAAACATTAACATAACAACAAGTTATTTAATGAAGTTAGCCGACAGCAAGCGGAGACTAATCTTCAAAACTAATAAACCATTTGTGTAGATTTGTGACCTTAGCACAAAACACCAACACAAATCACGATTGTGTGGATTTGTGACCTTAGCACAAATCACTAATAATTGATGAAGAGGTAGAGAGAATTTTTTTTATTTTTTTGTAGTGGAACGGCAGCAGGTTGTTTTAGGGATGAGTATTTGATATTAGGGTTTTAGACTATTTTTTATATAGGTGAATGGTGGTGGCTAGAGTTTGACGGGGTAGCATAGAAACGGCGGCTCAACTTAGCCACCAAGGTTTTAGGATCATACTCGCTCCGATACCATGTAAGATAATGGAAATTGATATTGATTGAATTCTTGTCCATTACATAAGAAAACATGTCTATTTATAATAGAACATAGCTTTGGGAATAAGCTAACATAAACTAAACCCTAAACCTAATGGATCTCAAGCCCACAATAGCTTGGGCCAATTGTTTATTCGTCTAATACTCCCCCGCAGTTTGAACGGGGTCTTTGATACGGACAAACTGGATGAATGTTGAAGCCGATTCTTTTTCTCTTTTTCTTTTTTGTTGCTCGTTCGCACGGAGAATGACTTGTACTTGACGACATAATTGTATACTGCATCGCAATTTCCTCCATTTTTATGACGTTTGCTATTTTTTTACGTCATGGCTTACTTTGCCTTTAGGAGGGACCGGCAATTTGGTGGCCAACTTTTTTTGTCAACGAAAATGAAAAAAATATGGTTTATCAAGGCAACTCAAATTTTTGTTTTTGTTTTGACTGTTGGTCCCTTGGAATCTGATATAAGGTTTATCAAGTTAAACTAATCAGATTCCATGGCAACAAAGTGAGTTTTAAACTTTTTTTGGATCGAAACGACGTTGACTTTCTGTGAACGAAAGAGCCTAAAGTCTTTTAGAATAGAACTTGTTAAGAGTTTTATTGTCCACCAAACAAATAATCAAACAACAAATAAAAACATAAACACAAATAAAACAAGTCAACACAATCACTTGCGTATCCGTTCATTCATACTTAACTTTGAAAATGGGATCCAATGAAGAAACAAAGCATGCGGGTTACCGATACTAGTCACCTATGTTGTTGTTGAAGTGACTACGATTCTTGGCAGATTCGTATACACAGGTACATTCGAGGCTAAACCCAATGGCATGCTGATATGGAATTCTATCAGAATGGACCTACACCTACCTAGGATCACTTGATCCTCCACCCTACTGGATTCTGCTGTTGTGCTGCACCGAGGGGAGAAACTTGATTCTGAATTCAGTGAAGAGGATATAACAAACTTGTGATCTGGCTGATTCTCAAGTGAAAATCATTCTCAGTCAAGGTCTTCCTAGACACATCTTCAACAACCTAAATCATAACAAAGCACTGCAAGGAGATTTGGGATGATGTGGAGATGCTCATGCAAGGATCAGGTACGATACTATTTCAACAAAGGAAGGAAGAATCTGTTTGATGAGTTACGAAACGCTTTCGAGTATTGGAAACGACATCATTCATGACTACTTTGTGCCGTTTCCACAAACTTGTGAATGATATGAAGATTACGCAGATCACACATTCCAAACTATCAGTTGACACCACGTTTGTCAACAACCTTCAGGCTTATTGGGGTATGTATGGGACTAATGTCAACAGGAAACATGGATATCTCAACACCACACCTTATGTTCAGATCTAATACTCATCTCAAAGCCTACGAGCCTCATGCAAAATGGACTCTCAAGAACAGGGAGCACAGTCTACCAAGTTTTGTTGATCCACTGGGTCCTTATGTTGCGCACACCACATCTGCAACCCTGCTCTTTCATCACCCTCAAATCCTAGTCTTCAACCCACCTACTGGTCAGTCTCCGAATGACGCTTTGATGGCACTATGAATCAGATTGCTAACTCTAAGTGGTTCCAAAAAGGCAGTTTCCCCACCCACAACCTACAGCTACGGACTTCCTCCCTACTCAAGGGACTCATGCTACGGTGCATGATGGTCACATTGTGTACTGATACCAGTTCGAGGAAGGCTTCCAGGTCGGTAAATAATGGTAATACAGGTACTCGTCTGGCTAAGAAGGTGATATGTTACAATGCAGAGGAGAAGGACATGTTAGCTCGGGCAGTGTCAGAACCCAAAGAGAAAGATGGACTCTCAGTTTACTTCAAAGATAAGCTTTTACCGATGGAAGCTGAAAGAGAAAGGAGATGTGTTAGATGCTGAAGCTGATGCATTTCCTCGCTGATGTGATGCAACGCACCTTATGATCTACCTCAGGCACTGACTACAACAAACATGTTTCAAAAAGCCTAATCATGAGGATGCATATGACTCGGACTGTGGTTGATGAAGGCCCCAATGCTGCTGTCGCTTTCATGGCCAACTTGTCATCCACTAGTGCAACCAACAATCCAGTCAATGAGGTACACTCCAATGACAATCAAATCTTTGATAATGTGGATTATCAGATTAAGGAGATGCACCAGGAAGAACATTTAGTCTCGATGCTGTGACTGGAGATTGTGACAATTCGATTCCGTATCATCACGTATCTCTTGACACCGAAGCCCAAATGTTTCCAAAGAGGTATCTGCTGACACATTGATTAAGGTATCTATGATTGCCATTTTAACTGACTTGCAAACCCAACTTAGTCGACATGCTCTAAGGTTAACCAAGAAAAATGTTTGGAAATTGAGACCTTAAAAATTAAGATTCTTCAATGCAAGCAAGAATATGTGTCCATGTTACCCATAGTCCAAACTTGATCTTGTACACAAAGTTGAAAGGAACAAGCCCTATCCACTCTTTCAGGGAAAAGAAAAATTCAATTGCATTTTTACAATCTGAAAAGGAAAAAGATTTTATCTGAGAAATAGGGTCTAGCTGTTAGTTATCTAGTGAAATTGGTTTGTTTAAAAATGCTAACAAAGTTGCATAGAGGATATGTTGCAAAGATTTAACATGGCCAACCCAAACTATTCCATGCTTTTCAAAAAGAAGTAAAACCTAAAAAGGAACCATATGACTTGCACTAAGGACATCCTATGGCACCGTAAACCCAGGTCTAGGTTATATGGCCAGCCGTGCTCAACCGTTTTGTATGATGCTGATACCATTTTTGCATCACAATCACACCCTGTTAGTATTCATGGGATAGTGAAGAGGTTCTTGGTTACCCAAGTTGTTTGCATGAAAACGATGAACGTAAAAAAACCAGGGCATCGTTCGACCCTGCATACGAACTTCTTGCCAAGCTTAAGCCCTTTTGTTCGTTCTCAGATAGGAAATGTCTGGTGATCAGGCGTATTGGCTTTCTGCCCAACGAAAATGCTAGTCAAGCTAGTAAAATCAGCACGCCTTGCTACTCCATTTTGTTCATAAAAGTCCGACCTCCAAGTCAAGTCTGGCCAGTCTTCGAAAAGTTAATGACTGTTTTTCCTCAATTTGAGGTATGCATTAAAAGAAAGAACACAACTAAAAACCAGCTATGTTTCAGAATGGTGTTTTGATTATGCAAAACTGTTTGTTTGAACAACAACTGGTACATTTTATGACATTTCAAAATGCATTATCAAGCTGCTAATGATACATTTTTCAGTATGTAAAAGATGTTGAACAGATTTTTGATGGAACTGAGGAGGCGGAATATGAAACAATGTGTTCTTGTAAACAAAGACCTGACATAGAGAAGAAAAATCTTTTAATCATAAATGAATGCTTTAATTGCTGAGTGTTTAGAAAAAGATATCTGCTCTATTGTGCTTACTTCGATATTGTTTTTTATTGTGCCCCCTAGTTTGAATTGCCTTAGCGAAGTATCTTTGATCTGCATTGCGATAGGTGAACACACTAAAGTTCTTGAACTTAAAGCTGAGATTTCAAAACAAAAACAGCTAATTACTGAATCGGAAAAACGTTTTGCCTTTCTCGAACAGAATTATGTTTGTTTACAACTTAAATTTCAGAACTACAAACAGTGCATAGACACTTCTAGTGCCTCCAATGCAATTTTTGAAATTAACAGTTAGACACAGGATTCAATGGAAAGATCGACACTATAAGGAATTTAGATGCTCAGATCAACATCATGGAGGTGTTGAATGTAGGTTTCCATGAAGGTAGTTCTGTGACAACAAGCATTAGAGACTGACAGAATTCAGTTGATTGAAAGATCGATTACCATCCTTAGGATTCAGCTAGTTTGCCCTATGGCTAGAAAAGTAGTCTGAAAAGACGGATATGATGATAACTGTCAAAGGCGGAATACTCATTCACGTACTGCATACACTGAAAAGGCTTAGTGCCTTACATGCTGAGAATACCAAGCTTGAAAGCCCAAGTGATGGTTACAC
>BQNB010002053.1:38851-73851 GCA_026074375.1 Tanacetum coccineum | reverse complement strand
AGCCATAGCTTGGAATTAGGGTTTTCTAGCTTTGTAATTCTCGTACATTGTTGAAGAAAGGATGGTTAATGATAGATAAAGGTTTGTAAACTCATTTTAATGGGTTTTACAATGACTCTTGTTTGCTTACTTTGAAAATGAGATGGTCTGAAAAATGAGTAAAACGTGTCAAAATCATAATGATGGGTACAATTTAGGGTTTTTACCTGTATTCTTTTCTTTAATAGTTGAAGTAGAAAAGAAGAAATAAAAATGTGATTATGTTTGATAATGTTGTAAATTATAGGTTATTAAAAACCCCTTTTTTATTTAAGTATTATTGGATTAGGTTTACAATGGTTAAAAACCAAAGAAACGTCATGGTTCAGAAACAGCTTGGTTATTAGGGTTTTAAGGTTTTGAATTAGGGTTATTGAGTATAAAAAGATGTATGAAAGGCTTATGAAAATGGATAAAAACGAAGAAACGAGTCATGGTTTAGAAACTAGCTCGGTTTTAGGGTTTAGGGTTTTGAATTAGGGTTTTGAGTGTAAAAAGATGTATGAAAGCTTATGAATAGAATATTTAGGGTTTATATATTGTATATTGAGTGTAGTAGCTTGTACAAAAGTGATGGTGAAGAAATTAGAATAAAAATGGAGGTAAAACGGCTATTTTGGAGATCATGCTTAATGACTTGTACATTGAGCTTTTAAGGACTTATACTTTGACTTGGAGGGAGTTTATATTTCAAATGAAATGTTATATTACTTGTACATATGCTTTAGTATCTTGTACATTCACTTTAGATGTTTACTCTTCATGAAATTAGGGTTTTAGAGACATATGATAACGGTTTAAGGCCCGTTTAGATATAACGTTGCGAATAGTACATTATAGGAATAATGTACTTTGTAATAAGGATATTATGATATTGACTTGACATGTTATGATGTTTGCTTGACATATATGAAGACAGGATTGCCATAGATAGGTTGCGTGAGCTCGTCTACTCTAGTTATGCAAGTTATATAATATATTGAGATATTGGCAAAGTAAGTAATGTAATAAAGCGAAAAATTTCCTTGAGAAAGGTGAGTTCATATATAACTGATAGATTATACATCATCTAACTTAATGGATATTTACATTTATGAAAATTGTGGGTTGTTATAACAAATGACAATAAAAATATAGCTTTAAAACGCATCAGACAATAAAAACTTGTAAAAATGTTTCGTACCTCCTGATACGCGTCCAATTTTTTTTTCTTCGAGTATCTGGATGAAATATTGAACCTTCATCTCGAAAGAACGGTTTGCTATGATCCACAATAAACACTCGAGTTCCTCTGGAAATCAACAATTTCATTTCGACGCAAACATCGTACTATACCAATCTGAAAAGCACTCCACAGTATACCATAGCTTTTGTTAGTCTCGCATCATACCAAAAAAGCTTTATGCAAATAAAGAGTCAATGTGCTGAAACATTTTTTTAAGGTTTAAAGATTCATAATTTGATTTCCTAACAAACTTCCATCAGAAATAATCTATAATGCTATGATCCACCCCCTATTTACGTCGCTCATAAGTGCCTACAAAGTTATATATTGGCGCCACATTCAATACTATCAGAACTAAACCTAAAAAGTTATATATTGGTGCCACACTTATTAACATTTCAAAATAAATCAAAACTAAACTTCTACAACAAAGTTGCAATCTTTAGTCAAAATTTTAAACTAATTACATAGTATATGATCGTGATAAGCTGAACACAGTAAGCTGTTTTGAATATCCAGATTAAAGCGGTATATTACCCAAACAAATTATGTTAACAACTTATTAAAGTGAACCTATTTGAAGAAGGGATGGCTGATATACCAATAAGCAGAGGGCCTTTCAAAGCAAACCCCAAAATATAATTGATGATTTATGAAAAGATAAACCAAAACTAATGCTTTTTAAGCAATATATTACCTTTGAGCCAAACCTTTTTTTCACTTCCATGTTTCTTGTTTCTTAGGCCTGTAACATTCCGTCAAATACATTATGAGCATCAATTATTTTAGATAAACTAAACTAATTTTGACCATAACCAATCAACTTGATTTAGATAAACTATTTTTGAAGATCTAATTAAATCTTACCATGAATTATAATCTTAAAATGCTTTTAATTTTATGAATAAACAAATATTAGAAGGGGCAGTCATGAAGACGATGTCGTGTGCTTCGCCGGAAAACCCATACTGTCAACGACGTCGGTGGTTGTTTTTATTTTTAGGAAGTGAGCGGTGGAAAGAGTATAAAGCACACACATAATGAGGGTGGTGTGTTTTTTATCATTTATCAAGGGGGTTTGATTATTTTATGACATCTGTCTCCTCCTCCACAGATCAAATTATTTAATAATTTATTACTGTTCATAACAATAATAAACTAAAGGATTGTAAGAGAGATCACTGTTTATAAGATTAATTTATTATTTTATTATAATAAAAAAATGGGTCTATGAGTAGGGGGACAACACAGTATATGTATAATAGTTATAACCTGTAGACTGTTCGTGTGATGAAAAATTATAAAAATAGTATTTATGGTTACCGAACGATTTTATAATCGATCCCTGAGTTAAATCTAAAGAATGTATGTGTACCGAACATAATTCACGTAAGACATCGCAACCTGTAACGAAGCGCGAACGAAAGAGTCTTCGTATTGTATATGGTTCAAGTCGTCCCTAGTTTCAACTACAAAAGGACTATTTGCCAAGTTATTATGTATACTCAAGTCGTTAAGTTATGTCGCAAATTTATGTCGCTGCAAATCCAACATAAAGGTTACATTGCATGTTTAAAACCTAGATAAATATTTTACTATTCAAATGCTATTTAATGAATAGTAATATACACTATTATTTTTTTATGGTTAATTTTCATTACATGTTTGTCTTTAAATTTTTCTAATAACATACATTATTAGTCTTTGGTGGTTATTTTTTAATACATATTAGTCCTTTGATTTTTAGTAACATACATTATTAGTCTTTAATGAATAATAATATACACTATTCTTCTTTGGTGGCTAATTTAGGTTACATGATAGTCCTTCGATTAAACATACACTATTATTCCTTGGTGGTTAATTTTTATTATATGCTAGTCTTTGGATTTTCCTAATAACATACGTTATTAGCCTTTGATGGTTACTTTTTATTAGATGTTGGTCATTTGATTTTTAGTAACATACATTATTAATCGTTAGTGAATAATAATATACATTATTCTTCCTTGGTGAGTTGGTGGTTAATTATTATTACACGTTAGTCCTTCAATTAAATATACACTATCATTCATTGGTGGTTAATTTTTATCATATGTTATGTAACACCCCCGAATTGGATCGCAGCGTAATTATGTACGGGAGTGCTACTTCATGAGTACTTTTGCACAAGCTATGAGAGAACGACCTTTAAACGTGCCATTTAAAAAGTAATCTTGTATTGTTTAGACTCTAATGCACATCAAGAAAGCCAAGCATCTAATTCACCTGAGAAAAACATGCTTAAAAGTGTTAACATAAAGTTGGTGAGTTCATAGGTTTGTTTAACTATAAATGTTGAACCAAAGATTTGCAAAGTGTGTATGACCATTTCAACCCTTATAATAGTCACAAAAATGTACGTATGAAAGTTGGACCGCAATTGTTCAAAGTATGTATAATAATTGTAAATATCACGAAATGTTTCAAGAATGTATTGCCAAATGAGTGATTACGATTACTGTAAGTTCATGAAACTGAGGCTCAGACTTGTATGCCACTTTATTCAAGGCACCGTAAATGTTCATGTTCATGTAAATGTCGTTCTTTGCTCCGACATGGTATAACGTTCGTTGGCTCGGTAATGTCGACACCAATGATAGTTGATCACCCGAACGGGACTGTCACATCCAAATAGATCTATTTTATAACATTCGCGTCTACCAACTTGTAGTTAACAGTTCAATCCGCTTAAGCTAATCCGTAATCATTTAAGTTAAAGGCAAGTAGGTGTTTACGTCCAAAAATGTAATCAAGTATTGTATCTCATCGTGAGATATGTAAATGAGTATGAAAATCAATTTGTAAACGATCATGTAACATGTTATGAGTTTGAATCAACCGTGTAAATGAATTTGTAAACAAGCATGTTCTCACCCCAAAAATATATGTAAAACAAGTAAGACATGGGGCTATAAACTCACCTTAGTGAATGAACTTTGATTATACAAATCAAATGAGTGAAACGTCACGGATAGTCCGAATGCAACCTAATTAATTATAGGTCGTATGCGTACTACGTACTTTGAATAACTAACACAACATATAGTTATATCACCACTTAAACATGTTTGTTTAATTTATAAAATTAAACAATATAAACTTGTACTTTGAAAAATGATTGTCTATGTATTTGTATTTGTAAAAATCACTTGTCTAACAAATTATTAATTGCTAAAAATACTTGATATATTATTTATATACTTACATTATATAAATAATATAATTGTTTGATAAAATAATATTTATAAAGTTAAAAACATTTATAACTATCACTTTAGTAAAAACATCGTATCTTTCTCGTTTTAAATCCGTTTTATATGTTCTTTATGTCCACGGTTTCGTATTAAAAAGATTTATCCAAATATAATATTTCTATATTTTAGCTACTGATGAACAGTAACTTTTACTGTTTCTGTAAAATTATATTACTTTTATATAATTAATTGTTGTAACCTTGTAAAAATCATAACTCATTCGTTATAGCCTCGTTTTTCGAGTTCTTTATAGTTTTGGAAAGCTCATGATATTTACTTTCTCATAAAAATATCAAATAATTTTTAACAGGTTCGTACTGTTTTAGTTTTTATAAAATTACTTTTATAAAAACACTTTTCATCGTAACTTGCAAAATTCATATCTCCTTCGTTCTAATTCGGATTTTCGAGTTCTTTATAGATTTAGAAAGCTCATGATATATACTTTCTTAGAAAAATATTACTACCTCCGTCCCATAATAAGTGCTCACTTGAAATTTTCAAAGTCTTTGTTATTGAATTTTGACCATAAATATTTGTATTTGTTTTATATAATACTTAATAAAAGTTATATGAATAGATTCGGTTTTTAAATGAATTTTTAATGGTATAATTTTCATCAAGTATTATATAACATAAATAAAAATATTTATGGTCAAAGTTAGATAAAAAAGACTAAAAAAAGTCCAAGTGGACACTTATTGTGGGACGGAGGGAGTAAATAATTTTTATTAGGTTTGTACTGTTTCAGTTTTTATAAAAACACTTTTCATCTTAAACTTCAAAATTCATATCTCTTTCTTTATAATTCGGATTTTCGAGTTCTCTATAGATTTAGAAAGCACATAAAATGTACTATTTTAATAAAATATAAAATAAATATTATATTTCACGAATTAAAATAGTAGTTTTTTGAGTTTTGTATAAAAAGTTTATAACTTATTTTTTTTATAAGTTTTTAACTTAACTAATTTGCTACAAGTCTTCTAATTTATGTAATAACACATCTTGTGTATAAATTAAGTCCTTGAGTTTATGTCCATCATATTGAGTCCAAATTGTCCAAGAAAAATATACATCATGTTTATTTACTTGGTGGAGCGTATGGATGTTTCGTAATCAGTTGCTCTTCTCGTCGAAAGCCCCTCGTAAAGATGTTATTTTTGACGATATTGTTTCGCGCTCTTTCACTTGATGCCTTTCTAGATGTAATTGTACTTTTAGTTGGGATAGTTTGTTGCAATACCCCTATTTGATCTCTTTGTAATTCTTTTTCTAGCTTCTTGCTAGTTGGTTTTATAATAGTTGTCGTTCTAAAAAAAACTATACTAGTTGCAAAACCCTCCCGATGGGCGAGTATGCCTTGTGAGTATCGTTGGCTAAATTTTAAAGAACGTTTAATGAAATACGAACAATGTTAAATTATAATAGAGTGAATAACGAATGAATAATACATGAAACATAATTTGATAAGAGGAAATAAAACTTAATAAACTATTCGCAATTACAAAGTATATAGTACCATTTCAAATTCGAAATAAAGTTTCTTTATACACAACGTTGATCGTAGAATTGGTATAATTACCATCTCTGTCATAACATAAAACCGTCAAACCCTTCTTGGTCTTGACCCTCGATACAACGACATATAGTTGCCATGAGAGAAAACCGGCCTTTGAAGAAACAACCTAACCTTAAACAACGTTCGGCCTTGACTTTTATTAATGGTCATACCAAAGCAAATCTCAACAACGAACTCTCTTTGGTTTAGTTTAAACGAAAACTTAGTGTCAGACGGGCTAATGACCATACGCGGTATTGCGCAAATAGTACCCACACTACCACCAGATATTATCTTAGCTTCAATTACGTTTGTTCCCATTCTTAGTACTTGAAGCCTAGTTCCGTTTTAAACTAATTGCCACAATAAAAGTCAAGGCGATGGGAGTTGTTGGTGTCAGCCAAATATTGTGCAACATATATGAATAGAAAAGAAATAAAATAAGAAATACCTCAAATGAAAAGAAAGATACGGGCCTTCAATTTTTATCTAGTAGGCTAACTAATATTGACCACACTATAAATATTTTTTGCGCCTTGTCTCACGCCTTAAAAACGCTATGACGCAACGCTCCGCTAAAGCCTGAGCTTTGGCTAGGCGCTACGCCACGCTTCACGCATATTTATAACTTGCTTAGTGTCAACGGGCTAATGCATACGCGGTATGCGCAAATAGTACCACACTACCATTCATTTATTATTTTGCTGCAATTACGTTTGTTCCCATTCTTAGTACTTGAAGCCTAGTTCCGTTTAAACTAACTGCCACAAAAAAGTCAATGCGGTGGGAGTTGTTAGTGTCAGCCAAATATTACGCAACTTATATGAATAGGAAAGAAATAGAATGAGAAATACCTCAAATGCAAAGCAAGATACGGGCCTCCATTTTGTCGCATTCTTGCGACAAAGTTTGCTAGTTCCTCATTGGGTTGAAAAAATACTTTAGTGCTCTTAACTTGTTGCGACACCTTAGCTTTGATAGAGTTTTTGAGGATACCATTGTTGTGTTTTGGATATCAGTAGGAAGTTATCGCATTCTTGCGACCAAAGTCTTGCCTAGTTCCTCAATGGGTGCATAATACTTTAGTGCTCTATACTTGATGCGACACCTTAGCTCCTGAATAGAGTTTGAGATACCATTGTTGGTGATTTTGGAATCAGTATGAGTGAAATAAACAACCTTGTGATGTTTCAGAAGCGGCACAATCTCCATCTTATAATAAATAGCCTAATAGTAAAGAGTAAACAACCTATGCAAATTCAGCAATACAACTTTATGTTAATTACAAAAACCTTGTTCTTATTAATTGGCTTAATCTTGTAATAAAATAAAAAAATAATAAGTAATTTTTTTCGTTCTTTAATATATCTATCATGCTTTTTAACTATAATACAAAACTTATGTTAGTTTAGACCAAAGTTGCCCATTACTTGATAATAGGTCGATTTGTGTTGGACCGTTATTTATTGGCTTAATCATGTAACCAAATAAAAAAATAATAAGTAAATTTTTTCGTTCTTTAATATATCTATCATGCTTAACTATAATACAAAACTTATGTTAGTTTAGACCAAAGTTTCCCATTACTTGATAATAGGTCGATTTGTGTTGGACCATAAATATGTCAAGATAAATAATCTTAACGTTATACCATATTGGCACAAAACTATGATCAAGAAACGCTCATAGGGGCAAAATGGTCTTACAGTAAATGAAGAAGATTGAGGTACTCCGGGGCCACCCATTGTAGTAGAGTTTCTAGCAGTGTGTTGGTTGCAAAGAAGACATGAGTATCTGTTGTAAAGACAGAGGGTTGGTCGTGCTGACTGTGCCTTTGACATCAGAAACTTTCCAAAGGGTGTCGAGCATGAATGCCTAGGCTTTTTCTCTAAATGTACCATCATTCATTCGGTTACCGGTTTTGAGTACCGCTTCTAGATGCCATAAGTAGAGTCAGCTTTTTCTAAGTTATTGCAAGTTACCTGTGATTCAACAAATAGCCACGTATTAAGTTGGAAACCAGATCATTTTAAAAGGATAGAGAGGTAGAGATGCCTAAAACACGGCCTAAACGCATATGAGTATATGCAATCTAAAAGCTACATTGTAGTGGCTCTAAAGTGGCAAATGGTTCTTTAGCCATATTGTAATCCTCATGAATGGAACTCATATACAGTAAAGCTTCAAGACGTTTAATTAATGCACGTGGGATCTCAACCAAGTTTTTAAGAACGTGCATCAATTTTTTATATAACAAATCAATTTTTTATAAGATGATGCACTCTTACTCTCTCTACACGTTTTCCTAGTACCTGGAGGTGTTGACTTTACAGTTTTAGCATGTTCACAGTCCTGGTCCCGTCCCCTGCAGTTTTATAAGATGGTCGTGAACTTGATAAATCATCGTGCAATTTGATAGAATGTTAAATATTGGTGAGCATGAAATAAAAGGTTCAAATTAAGACATCAATATCCAAGGATTATACACAAAACATATTACTTGATTTACTTTTTATCACCGTTAACCCACTTTTTATCATTCGTTTAGGTCAATTTACTTCGTTTTGGGTTCAATCAAGCTATTGTACTTCACATTATGCAATTTACTTAAGTTGGTATTTACACTATCGATTAAATATCTGGCTTGTAAAGCCATAAACTTGTTTATGCATTCACTTGGAATCTTGACATTTTCTGGGCAGGCATGCCTAAGCTGATAGCATGGGTTGTTTGGATAAATCCAAACACTCTCCCCTGAATCAACATTGTCACACTTATAAAACCACAATAAAACAACAACAACAAAATTATAATATAACATTGATCAACACTGTTATACTTATCAAGGGAGTGTTAGGGGATATACACTAACCGTACCTTAACAACAGACAGATAGGAGTCTGTTAGGCCAACATATTTTCCCACCATTTTGACATAGAGAGTAATTCTTTCTTCAAACACTAAACACTATCAGGGAGGAGAATATAAGGCATGATACTAACAGAAGTGTTGAGGTTTTCAAAGGTTTCTGCTCTAGTTGTCCACTCTTGTAAATTTAGAGGACTGGCTACACTTAAACAATTATTGTAGTAAATAATCGTAACCAGTTAGTCTTACAATTATTGTTAATAATTAATAACTGATCAGGACTACTAAAATCATGATAGTATTTTACTCCTTACAATTATTGATTACAGATTGTTATTTTAGAATGAGCCATGCTAAGAAATCTGTGAAAAGACCTTCTATGCCAAGTCATCCCAAAATAACATAACTGAGTGCTACTTAAAAGCATTTCAAACACTTCTTTCAGATGTCGAACGTGCTAAACAAAGCAAATCTAAAACAGGCTTATCAAGATATATATTGAAAACCTCAAGGTTGAAAACTATTCACTAAAAGATGTCATATATCTAATAGCATGCACATCTCACACAATGCTAAACTGAAAAAAAAGTACCAAGCAACTTGACAACATTGTTCATTCAACACTATCAACTCTATGGTGGTTTTATAATAGCATGCAGCAACACAAAATATTACACCTTACACGTATATAGGTTTAATATTAAAGATAGGTTGTGTAACGTATCATCAGATGTAACATTTCGTAATTTTTGGGTCATTATTTAAACTTATACTTTCATTGTTTATTTTACTCCGTAACATCCCGTATTTAAGGTCATTATTTTATCCCGAGCTTTATTTTTATTTTCTAAATTTTATAGAATTTATTTTATTACTTTTAGTCGGTTTTATTAAAAATCGTCGTCTTAATTATTTTCGAGCCATGCTTAGAATTATTATCCGTCTCGAACCCTACGTAATTTATTTTTTTAGAAAAGTATTCCGTTTAATGTAGAACTATTTTTATCTTGTTCGTTTTTACTTCGTGGTCCCGCCTTAACTTTCATTATATTTTACGTTAATACCCATTAGCCTCAAAACTACCCATCTATTTTAAAAGTTTATACCCTATATACTAAACTTACTACTAAATAAAACCCTAAAGTGGTAAAACCACTTCACTTGTGGCGTGGCAACATATTAAGTGTTCTTGAGAACACTTGGCAACTAGTAATGCATGTCTAGTTCTCATAAAACCTTAGCTCATTTCTCATCTCTCATTTGCTTGATAAAAACTTTCACCCACTTCCTTGTATTCTTGATCTTGCCGTCCCAAATAAGCCACACAAACACCACCATCACTCAAATTTCTCTAGCTAAAATCTACACTAGTTTATAGCATCCTTGTTGGCATAGTTTCCTTAATAATCAAACACCATTAAAACCATCATTTCTTGAACTTTAGGGGGGCTGAGTTTTCTCAAGAGTTTGAAGAGTGTATGCATGTAATAGTGGTGATGTTGTAGTTGTAGTGGGTGATTTATAAAGCTTGGTTTTGTTGATAGTTTGGGTTGATTTTTGTTGAAAGTGTTGCAAGATTATTTAGGGGTTATAAAGAGCTATTGATTTGGGTAAAAATGAAGTGTGAAGGCTGAGATATTGCTTGGGTTTGAGTTCTTATATTGGTATTGTTGGGTCAAAAACTTGGAGAAATAAGGTGTAGAGGTGGTGTTGATTATTGTGGTCACATTTGTTATAGTAAGGCTCTATTTTGTTTCCTTAAATATTTTCTTATAAAAGTTATATTTTGATTTGATTACCTACTGTAAAATATGCATTTTTATGTTATTAAGAGATGTGACAAAGTGGTATGGCATTGCATGCACTTTTGGTGAGGTCAAATCAATGAGAGTGAGTGTTGATAAAGTGGTATTTTGGGGACTGTTTTAAGTCAGCAGATTGTTGGTCTTAGTACGAATTATTTTTAGCTTGTGGCCTACTGGAAAATTCATATTTTAGGTAGATAAACATTTGTAGATTATGTGGTGAGTTGGATGGAGCCGTATCTCCTCCGGATGAGTGAGATATGGCCGATTTACCGAAACTAGTCGAATCTGGACAACTGTTTAGAAAATAAGTATAAGTCTATATTTTTACACTAAAATGTTGAAATAAAAAGTTGATCCCTGTAGTAGACACATAAATCTAACACCTCCATTTGGCCTCACTTGAATTGCTATCATAGATTGGGATTTATGGCCGTTTCCGTGAAGGGTTAAAAATCTGGAAACTTTCTGTTTTGGGTAACCTGGGGGTAAAACAGTCTTTTCACATGGCATTAAAATTCTTTAGAAGATGAGCTTTATATTTTTGAAAACTAGACTCATAGGGCTTTCTAAGAGTGAAATCCTTATACTTAGACCATTTATGAGCTAGGAGTTATGGGTCCATTAAGTTGGGTCAATTTCAGAATTTGGAAATTTACGTCTAAGCTTGAAATCTAAATCGAATAGGTAAATGTGGATAAAATAAGAATTGAGGTTTGAAACTAAGTGGAAGTTTTATTTCATATTAGGTCAGGTTAAACACCAATTTTGGAATAAAAATAGTTTGGGTAAGTCTGAGTGCAATGCCATGCATATCTTGGAGACATATCTCGTGATCACTTGTTTTATTTTTACGTATTGCTTCTTTTATCGTACTAAGAAGTGTTCACGCTTTTAGGTGGTGCTTAGGCGTACTTTTCTCTCATCCAATGATCCATCTACTTCTGATCTCCTTGCTTCTCGGTGAGTTCATAGCCCCACCTTTTCTACTTTAATGGTTTTCATAACTATTTTCGGGGTGAGAATACATGCTCGTTTTACTAGTAAACTTATTGATTTCTACTACATGAGCGCTACATGAATGTTTTTACTAAAGCTTTTACTTGCCTACCACATGATTTCTAATACATGTTTGATACATGGTTGTTTACTACTGATTTTATTAAAGCTTGATTTGCTTACTACATGATTGAGATCATTGATTATCTATTTACAAAACCGTGAGTTTTGAAGACATTATTTGTTTTACTAATGGAACACAAGTGCTTGAAGGGTATGCCTGACCCTATTATGAAATTATCTGCATGAGTCGCTATTGCCAAAGTCCCTAATTTCATGAACCGTTAATTGCCCTGTAGGGACGAACGCTAGTACATTTGATAGATCTATTGGGTTTGACAACCCCGTCCGAGGTCTGAATCGAATTCGTTCGAGCACCCTTTTAACGGGCGATTTGTATTGAGAATCGTAGGTATGAGGCAATAATACCTAGTACTGGGGCAACTGTATTTGCATTTGATATGCGTTATTGTCAAGGTTTCGGGGGTCATGAGTTATGCGGTAATGTTGAATTACATTTGAAAATAGTATTCCGATAGGGGTGACTGATCTTAAACCTTGTGGTCCACTACTGATTATTACTTAATTTATCGAATCACTTTGAAATGTTGTAGCGCTGCTTTTCTTACTGAAATATTTACTTGAATTATTTCAATGCTGTTTTTACTTAAACCTATGAATTCACCAACATTATTGTTGACGTTTTTGCATGTATTTTCTCAGGTTATATTCTTGCTAGCTGAGCAATGGGAGCATTCGAGTCGCGTGGATATCAAAACTTTAAGGACTTGGTTTTCTTCACATTCGATAATTGTTTTCTTTAAATATACAAATGAGTCATGTTTGAACTCTTGTAATTTTTGTTAAAATCAAATTATTGGGACCTGAATTTACTCTGATATTTTAATCGAATGTGCATTTCTTTTAAAACGTCTCTTTTGAGGTCGTTTTCTATAACTTGTACTTTATACTATGAAGTAGCACCCCAAGTGGTATTCCGCTGCATTGTTGTGATTTTGGGGGTGTTAAAGATTGGTATCAGAGCACTGGTTATAGAGAACTAGGTCGTTTTCAAAACCTAAACTATAACCGTTTTTCAAAAACTTTTAAGAATCTTTCACCATTGTTTGATATCCGCGCGCGCTTGCTCCCAAGTAACTTATATGCTCTCTTTTGCATCCCTACTACTATTACATGAATCATGAGTATTTAAAACTTATCTATGATTTCTCCCTTACGTCTATCTTACGACGTCATACTATTTGCCTTAGATTGGTCGGTTATATATTGACCACTCCGACTATCGCGTACTTCCTGCTTTCTTATTTTCTCCCTCGAACATCAATGCTAGTATTATATATATAGATACTTGTACATATATGGGCTAACTTCTTCTCAAATTCTTATGTTTATCTTCGGGATCACCGCCATCTATATATATAATAGTAATTCCTATGAGTGTTGACTATTTATGGTTACTTTCGGCTATTTTTTTTGGAACTTTCGGGTAAAGTTGGTATTTTAATGGGAATTTTTTTTGCTTAAATCCTACTATATCTTTGCATTAATGAATAGACTAATATGTTAGGTCCTAGTGGCTAGTTGGATGGAACGCTAACTCTTCCGGATGGTAGAGATACGACCAAAACCGTGGAAACAAACTTAATGTGTACCCATAATTTGCAATGCAGATAGTTAGGCTTATAACTAATTTTATTTGACTTGGAGGCTGCTGGGTTTCTACATGGGTAAAGGGTAAAACATATGAGGACCATGTGGTTCTTTGTTTAGAGCCTTAATCATTCCGGATGAATGAGTCACGACCAAAATGGCAAAACTAACTAGAAATTATACCTAGATTTTCAAATGAATTTATGTCTAGATGTTTTCATATTAAGTATCTTATTTTTCAAGCCAAAACTGTAAGAATTAGATAAACTTAGACATGGGATTTCATTTCGGGTCAAACGGAGTTATAAAATGGGAATTATGCTAAAAACGGTGGAACGAAAAAACGTTTTAAATAATCAGATTTGGAACATGAGGACAAATTGGTCGTTCCACTTAGGTTCTTGATATATTGGAGTATTTGGTTGATATCATCAGTAAACTAGGTTCATTAAGCTTGATTGAGGCGAAAGCCGTTCGTTTATACCTGCTACGGATTTTGAGATAAAGGTCCATTAAGTCGATCGAGGGCAGAATTGTTACGTAATAATAATTACTTACATATGTGTATAGCACTATGGTACGTCTTAATAAGTTCTTTTACTTCAATATTTTATGAGCGAATGACGGGATCTCTTAAAGCATTTATTGGTACTTGTATTTCTGTGTTTGACGATATTGAATTCGTGTAGTTTCGTCATTTTTGCTAGTTTATTTTATCGTTTGACCCCCCCCCCCCCCATTACCGAGTTCGAACGCTTCTATATTATGCTTTAACTCGGCTATGTTGTATTTGTATTCATCGTTTTGAAATCTCCCCCCCCCCCCCCCCCCCCCCACCCCCCCCCCCCCCAACTTTTCCCCCCCCACCCCCTCCCCCTCCCACCTCCCCCCCCCCAAGTTGATGGGAGTACTACTTTACCTTATCACCTCGGATCGTGCCGTCTTTTGGCACATACCTTTGAAATGCGATTGACCAACGTCTCATTATTCTTCTCGTTACTTGTTATGCTTTTGAAGAATCATGCCATCAAGAAGACATCACCTTTTTACTTAATGTAGCTTTTGGTCTTGTTTTGATATTGTGTTTTGTGTCGGCCATACTTAAGTAGGATGATTTATAATCATCTTATTGAAATGAATTAGGACGCTTCTTCATTTGAATAAGGTAATTATAAACCGCCGAACCATAAGGTCATAATTCATCACTTACATGGATTGGGACGCCTCTTTATGTAAGTGACGAATTGTGAATGAGTGGGCTTATGTGTCTTCGACATAGCGTGCGTTCGTCTGTACGAATCATTCTTTGGGCTATGAACTCCTTTCGACTCGTAATTTGTTATATGGATTTTTCCGAATGTGTATCGCCCGCCGCGAACTTGATAAGCTAATAGTAATGAACCATTAACCGCTTCCAAGAATTTACGACTTGTTAAATTCTTCGTTTCCAATGGCTTTTTCTTCGAGTCATGTATTTAATCCTTCCTTTTACGGATTCTCATGACATTCAATCCGTTCGCTCATGTTCATTGCATATATTTGATGCTTTGACTATTGTTCATTCAAGTTTTCGTTGGAAACCTCAACGAAGACCTGTGTATATCCTCATCTCTTCACAAGTAAACTAAAGACGAATAAGTCGAATAGAGCACCGGGACGGCGCTCCCTTAAGGTGGGAAGGCTGTAACATTTCGTAATTTTTAGGTCATTATTTAAACTTACACTTTCATTATTTATTTTACTCTGTAAAACCCCGTATTTAAGGTCACTATTTTATCCAGAGCTTTATTTTTATTTTCTAAATTTTATAGAATTTATTTTATTACTTTTAGTCGGTTTTATTAAAAATCATCGTCTAAATTATTTTCGAGCCATGCTTAGAATTTTATCGTATCAGAAAACCTTACGTTATTTAATTTTCAGATAAGTATTCCGTTTAATGTAGAACTATGTTTATCTTGTTCGTTTTTACTTCGTGGTCCCGCCTTAACTTTCATTATTTTTTTACGTTAATACCTATTAGCCTCAAAACTACCCACCTATCTTAAAAGTTTATACCCTAAATACTAAACTTACTATTAAATAAAACCCTAAAGTGGTAAAACCACTTCACTTGTGGCGTGGCAACATATTAAGTGTTCTTGAGAACACTTGGCAACTAGTAATGCATGTAATGCATGTCTAGTTCTCATAAAACCTTAGCTCATTTCTCATTTCTCATTTGCTTGATAAAAATCTTCTCACCAACTTATTGTATTCTGATCTTGCCGTCCTTTTAAGCCACACAAACACCACCATCACTCAAATTTCTCTAGCTAAAATCTACACTAGTTTATAGCATCCTTGTTGGCATAGTTTCCTTAATAATCAAACACCATTAAAACCATCATTTCTTGAACTTTAGGGGGGCTGAGTTTTCACAAGATTTTGAAGAGTGTATGCATGTATTAGTGGTGATGTTGTAGTTGTAGTGGGTGATTTATAAAGCTTGGTTTTGTTGATAGTTTGGGTTGATTTTTGTTGAAAGTGTTGCAAGATTATTTAGGGGTTATAAAGAGCTATTGATTTGGGTAAAAATGAAGTGTGAAGGCTGAGATATTGCTTGGGTTTGAGTTCTTATATTGGTATTGTTGGGTCAAAAACTTGGAGAAATAAGGTGTAGAGGTGGTGTTGATTATTGTGGTCACATTTGTTACAGTAAGGCTCTATTTTGTTTCCTTAAAATTTTCTTATAAAATTTACATTTTGATTTGATTACCTACTGTAAAATATGCATTTTTATGTTATTAATAGATGTGACAAAGTGGTATGGCATTGCATGCACTTTTGGCGAGGTCAAATCAATGAGAGTGAGTGTAGATAAAGTGGTATTTTGGGGTCTGCTTTAAGTCAGCAGATTGTTGGTCTTAGTACGAATTATTTTTAGCTTGTGGCTTACTGGAAAATTCATATTTTAGGTATATAAATATTGTAGAATTATGTGTGAGTTGAGGAGAGCGTATATCCTATGGATGAGTGAGATATGACCGATTTACCGAAACTAGTCGAATCTGGACAACTGTTTGGAAAATAAGTATTAGTCTATATTTTTACACTAAAATGTTAAAATAAAAACTTGATCCCTGTAGTAGACACATAAATCTAACACCTCCATTTGGTCTCACTTGAATTTCTATCATAGATTAGGATTTATGGCCGTTTCTGTGAAGGGTTAAAAATCTAGAAACTTTCTGTTTTGGGTAACGTGGGGGTAAAATAGTCTTTTCACATGGCATTAAAATTCTTTAGAAGATGAGCTTTATATTTTTGAAAACTAGACTCAGAGGGATTTCTAGGAGTGAAAGCCTTATACTTTGACCATTTGCGAGCTAGGAGTTATGGGTCCATTAAGTTAGGTCAATTTTAGAATTTGGAAATTTACGTCTAAGCTTGAAATCTAAATCGAATAGGTAAATGTGGATAAAATAAGAATTGAGGTTTGAAACTAAGTGGATGTTTTATTTCATATTAGTTCAGGTTAAACACCAATTTTGGAATAAAAATAGTTTGAGTATGTCTGAGTGCAATGCCATACATACCTTGAAGACCTATCTCGTGATCACTTGTTTTATTTTTACGTATTGCTTCTTTTATCTTACTAAGACGCGTCACGCCTTTTAGGTGGTGCTTAGGCGTACTTTCTCTCATCCAATGATCCATCTCCTTGCTTCTCGGTGAGTTCATAGCCCCACCTTTTCTACTTTAATGGTTTTCATAACTATTTTCGGGGTGAGAATATATGCTCATTTTATTAGTAAACTTATTGAATTCTACTACATGAGCGCTACATGAATGTTTTTACTAAAGCTTTTACTTGCCTACCATATGATTTCTAATACATGTTTAATATATGGTTATTTACTACTGATTTTATTAAAGCTTGATATGCTTACTACATGATTGAGATCATTGATTATCTATTTACAAGACCGTGAGTTTTAAATACATTATTGTTTTACTAATGGAACACAAGTGCTTGAAGGGTATACCTGACCCGATTATGAAATTCTCTACATGAGTCGCTATTGCCAAAGCCCCTAATTTCATGAACCGTTAATTGCCCTGTAGGGGTGAACGCTAGTACATTTAATAGATCTATTAGGTTTAACAACCCCGTCCGAGGTCTGAATCAAATTCTTTCGAGCACCTTTTTAACGGGCGATTTGTATTGAGAATCGTAGGTATGAGGCAATAATACCTAGTACACCTAAATTTATAATAAAAACAAAAAAAAAAATAATCACAAACATAAATGGGGGCAACTATATTTGCATTTGATATGCGTTATTGTCAAGGTTTCGATGTCATGAGCTCAATGCGGTAATGTTGAATTACACTTTGAAATACTGTCATTGATTGATCTTAAACCTTGTGGTCTACTATTGAATATTACTTGATTTATCGAATCACTTTAAAATGTTGTAGCGCTGCTTTTCTTACTGAAATATTTACTTGAATTATTTCAATGCTGTTTTTACTTAAACCTATGAATTTACCAACATTATTGTTGATGTTTTTGCATGCATTTTCTTAGGTTTTATCTTGCTAGCTGAGCAATGGGAGCATTCGAGTTGCGTGGATATCCAAACTTTAAGGACTTGGATATATATTGAAAACCTCCAGGTTGACAACTATTCACTAAAAGATGTCATATATCTAATAGCATGCACATCTCACACAATGCTAAACTAAAAAAAAAGTACCAAGCAACTTGACAACATTGTTAATTCAACACTATCAACTCTATGGTGGTTTTATAATAGCATGCAGCAACACAAAATGTTACACCTTGCACGTATATAAGTTTAATATTAAAGATAGGTTGTGTAACGTATCATTAGATGTCACAAACATCCAAAAAAGCAATTATATAATGAATCAAATAGCTAAAAGGGAGGCATAGTCAACTTAGAAAGAGGTGATACAGTGATGGATCTGCAATCTATAATTGTAAATGCAGAAACAAAGAGACAGTACCTTGTAGACATGACACCAATGGCGGCCAGTCTTAGTTAATCTTGTCCATAAACACCCATGATCCTCCTACCAATCAAAACACAATTAAATTCGATCCATGAAATAGATAATAGGTAGAAACCAATGTCTAAGTTTTGCATGACTAACAAACTGATATATGGTAAATAAGTTCAAGTAAACAAAAGGTGGTGGCAAGACAATGTGATTATTAGACTTTTTTGATGCCTTTATACATTTAAAAAAGCATCACTTTATATAAGTTGTTGAGTAGTGATAATAAAAAATTAATTATAGAATCACATTACATTCACATATTGTTTGAGTTTTTGTTGTGGAGAGCCAATAGTTATAGTAAACCAAAAGACTGCAGTCCAAACTATCTTAAGATTTCAGATAAAGGACTCAAAGCATGCTTATATCATATGATGAGTTTTTTAATTTTTGAATTGCCTAGCACCGTCCTTTAAAAAGTTACTATGAAAAAACTAAAAACAATATAATTAAAATTGTTCATAGAACAGAGAAATCCTTCAGAGTAAAGTCAATCTCCGGTGGTTTTCCAGCCCAACCATTATAACTCGGTCCACCCCTAAAAAGATTAATGCGAACGCAAACCTAATTGGAGAACTCGAATTTTCATCCTCAAAAAGCCAAAGAAACAAATAAACAACATCAATGAAAGAGGTAATCCCATTTGTCAACAGAATATTGGATGTTGATATATTTACCCATCCTCTACAAAGGAAATAATGGCTTATAAAGTTGCTGTAGATCATGCTAGTTTCTGCTCATCACCATATCTGAATGTCAATTCAAAAGAATGAGGAGAAAGTGAGTGCTACATTGTTTTTGCAGAAAATTCACATCTTCACAACATAACAGTGTATGAGCATTAAAATAATAGAAGTTCCAAGGAGTTTATACCTATGATCATTCAATAAAACGGCATTCGAATGTACATTTTAAAGGAAGAACTGGATTTGTTGTACATGTTCTTCTAGAAATCATGGACATTCCATTCTCTTGCAACCCAGTTTAAACAAAGAATGAGGACCACAAACAATCACTCCGATATCCACATTTCCCCAACGCTTAGCAATGGTTCCAAATATTTCTGTAAAATCATCAAAGGTTGATATGTATTACACTCACTAACTTGTTTTACTTACATTTACTACAATTCAGGTAATGTATTATCTTTAAAGGGTAAAACGGGTAAAATGAAAAAATGATAGTTCAAAGGTAACGGATCAGATGGATGCCTTAGACATACCTTTCATATCTGGCCTTTGAACATACTTTATGCTCTTGAGAAAACTTTCATCTGATGAACCCTTGTGAGTTGTTGAATCGTTACAATGTAAGTCATCAGTATTTTTTTCATCGTGAGCTATTTCCATCAATGAAGTTTTTCTATCCCATAAATGCCATAAAAAGACCCCCAAATATAACAACGCTTGCAACCATGCATATCAGTAATAGAAGCCCTTTATACCAACAGTATGATACACCATACGGGCTGATTTATAAGACATTTAACAAAGTCAAAGAAACTATGAAACCGATTGTGGGCACCACCACATAAGTTCCAACCCACATGATGCTTCCAGTTCCAGCCAATGTAGATTATTTACTAAACTTTTGTATCAATAACCAATCCCAAACACCCCAGACCCAAACTGCTTATATAACACAATACATAGATTAGAGTTTATATTTGTGAATGTTTCTTCATATTTTTAACGATAACTAATTCTTCATATTTTACAAAAATTATATTCGGTAAAACAGTCATTAAACGACAACTGTTTTAAGTTCTTAATATGTTGCAGAAACTTTAGTTAGGGTGTTAGACATCACATTTTGATAGTGATTACGTGATTTTTTGGGTATGGTGAATCCGATTCGGTCAATTGAGTAAAGTAAATAAAGCTGCTGTACAAAAAGAGAATTTGAGTCATACCTGACCATCCATCATATGACGATTTCACTTTTCAACAAAATTGAGTGCCAGCAAAATCAGCCCCCATAGGATATCTGAATTTTAATCAAGTTATTTAAAAGAGCATAAAAAGTGCTTGAAACTCCACTTTTACACTAATCAAGAGTATGACTAACCTCGTAACGATGTCGATGACGGTCATCCACAAATTCAGGATTATGATACCTTGAAAATTACAATGATAAGCTGACCATTGAATTATATTAGTTTTAGGAGAAAGGCTCGTAAATGGAATACATGAAACAAAATGAGAAAGTATAAGCTAAATTATCTATAGTTATTCATCTGAAATTCAGAATCTCGAGTAACATATTAAAACGTTCAACTCATTGAATTCAGTTGTAACTTCATAGCCAAACAATAAGTTCTCCTTTTTGTGGAATGAGCCATTCCCTTCTGACATTGATTTTAGCATAAAAAATCACAGTCAATGCTCAACATTGAAGAGTTTAACTGGATCATGGCAAAGGAATAGGAAATTGATGCTCTTATATTAACTCAAACATGTATCATAGTAACAGAATTGCTAAAATACCAGGGAAATAGGTTGAAAATGGGTATAGAATGTGAATTTTAAGTTTATCCTCATAGTTTTTGTAAGCAAATCCTAAATGTGAATTCCATCTTCTCCAACACCTTATTCATTTAAGGTTTTGAATGGTTGAAACATAAAAGCTACTGGTCTTGATCTGTTACCTAACCCGTATGACCTGCCTATTTTGTGACTTAAGAACGATTTTTAGCATTTGCTTACAAAAACTCTGAGGATAAATTTAGCTAACCTGATATGCCAGAACTTCATACTCATAATCCAAGTTGATTTACAGCTTTATCACATTGATCACGTATGCCAAGATTATTAACATTATTTGACAACGAAGACCCTGAGAAGTGAAATTGAGCAGGATAATCCATTTAAACAATATTATTTTGAAAAGAAAATTGAAATCAAAAGTGTATAGGGTGATATAGTCACCTCATATTAAGGCATGGTGGATTCTTGAGTTTTAGTCACCGATTGTATATGTAATATGATTACAGAGCACATACTACCGTTATTAGAAATTGGAGATAACCAAATTTTAAAATGAATATCATATCAAACAAAATCATAAGAAACTAAAACTAACCTTCGAAGATGATCCGGTAGCCGGTGAGAAAAATTAAATACAAAATGATTCAAATTTAAAAATGCAAATTGTGTTTAGTTGAATTAAACTAATTATTTGTTTTTTAGAAACTTAACACAACTACCATTGTGGTCTAATGGTAGATGAAAAACTTGTGGGTGCCAAGACCTGAGTTCGAAACCCACAAGCATCAAATTTTTTCGTATATTAATTTGGCCGGATTTAAATGCGTAGTTGGCATAAACAAATGCTTAGGTGGCTTTATTGGCTGCCTATGTGGATTAAAAAAATGCTTAGGTGTCTTTAAAAGATGGTGACGTGGATTAAATTATGGGTGAGGTGGCATTCTTTGGTGATTATGTGGCATTTAAGTGACATGAGGTGGCATTTATGTATCCTGTTATATATAATGTAAGATAAATAAATAATTAATCATAACTTTGCAAATAATTATATAAATTATCTATTGCTTGTAAAGCCTTAAATAAAACATGTACTTATGTTTTAAACATCATTTTAACCATGAACAAGTATTTCTTGAATTTATCTAAACTTGATTTATTTTATAAACTTTATAAAATAAATACTAGGTGATGATTAACCATATAACAATTATATAAAATATGAAATGAATAATTTGAAGAGTTTAGTATTTATAGAAGACCTTAAGAAAATGAGTGAAGATGATAAAAACAATCAAACCCTAAGTATTAACACTAAATATTTGATATAAAACCCTAACTTTTACTTGAAAACCTTAAATCTTTCACTTGATTAACCCTTGTATAAATAACCAACCAAGCTTCCAAAATACTTTGTAACACCTTAGATATGCCTAATATCAACCCTTGTACACTTGTAATATCAAGAAATGGAAAACTATGAATTATTTTATGAGCTTGAAATGAGTCGTGTGTTTAGAGATGTAAAGGAAGAGTTTACTTGTGATTTTTCTAGTGAATGATGAAGTGAAAGGTATATGTGTAACACCCCACCCGAGAACGGGTCAAATGTCACACTTATGGCATCAAAACATACGCAAGCGGAAGACTTTATTAAAAAAATGGTTTAATAAAGTTCGCCAAGAATACTAAGGAATAATAGGTTTAGAACATAGTGACCTCCAAACGAAAATAAATCCAAATGCACAGTCTAAACAAAAGACAAATTCCCAAATCCAAAGTCTAGGGAATTATAAGTAAGATGTGGAAAGCTATCATCAAGTCGGTCCACTAAGAGCTCCTAAGCACTCTTCACTCATAACCCAGCTTCCCTCTTATTACCTGCCACAGAGAAAAGAAAAGTGGCTGAGCTAAAAGCTCAGTGAACAGATATAAACAAAACAAACAGATCAATATGCATCAGTAAACGAAATGGAATCACCATAACCTAGGTAAGAAAGATCTCATATATAATAAGAACTGAACGAATAAGTAGCAAAACAAAACACATAGAAATGCCCCACGAGCTTGAAACGAAAGTCTAAAGCATGCCCCACGCTTAGACTAAATAATCACATATATCATAGTAAGTTGTACAAGGGAGTTGCAATCTCTACATGTACCAAAACGAAAGTGCAACGGGGTGTTGGCACCACACTAAGCCATGCACTAAAACTGAACTGAACAAAGTAACTAGGATGCATCCATACGCTCCCTACAAATCAACTCATATATGGCCAAGTGCATAATAGAGCACACAAAAAGAAAAGGAACGTCGTGGACTGATCACACTGCCACAGATAGTGTCACGCCATTGGTGCCTCAATGACGCGGCCATGGACCTTCGTGGCTAGTTAGCTCGGGCATCGAAACAAAACAAAGGGTTCATATAGCATATCGAAACGAAACATATTATGTCCAAAGAAGATCATGTCTACACAAAACGGATAAGTTCATATCATGGAAATATCAAATGAAGCATGTATCAAACGAATTCAAAAGGCTCAACGAAGTTATCAAATAAGGTTGCATATATAATGAATCATAGGATGGGAAACATGAATAGGAATTTCAGCAAGGCAAATAGATACGGAGCAAAAGTCATGAGAATCCTTAAAAGAAAGGATATAATATCTGTACGAATAACATAACGAACAAAGAACACATAAACCATAATAATAGTAAAGAGAGGTAGGTATTAAGAATATCCGTACCTTAAACAAATTAACTCGTACTTGACAAATCAAATCGACTTATTCTCGCTTTAGATTATCTACATGAATTAAGGAATCAATTATTATCAAGTGTCTAGCTAGTATGGCAATCTTATATACTCATATATTTATCAATGTTTTTATTAATATTAATTCGACAACTTAACTAACTGTTTCTTTGTGTCAAGTGTCTAATTAGTTAATTAACCTTTATCCTTAATTCTATATTGATTCTTCATTCTCACATTTAATATTCCTTAACTTCCTTATATGCAAGTGTTACCATAATTATATCAATTTTGATAAGTACTTGATGTGGTTATTAAATAAGTACAATGAACTTTCAAACAAATTACATACCTTACTAATGATATTTAGTTCATTGCATAATTATCCATAAATTCAAATTAAGAACCTGATGTCTTTTATACATTATAATAACTAAGAAGGAAACAATATGCTCATAAATATAATAAAATTACGTACAAACCATGCTCCAGTATTGGTAAAACATTCATACATTATAAGATATGAGTGACCTAGACTAGTTCCAGTTTTTCAGAAAACAATATTATCTTCTTCATTATGTCACGAATTCAAAAAAACGTTATTATCTTGTCCTGAACCATGACATATAAAAGATAACACATTTTATTGAGCATAACTATACGTTTTGCTTCATAATACAGGACTAAAGTTCAGTTTTAATCTTTAGCGTTAGTACCCACACATATTCATTTTAAAACTATTTATTAACCACTAACATGGATAATGTACAATCAAACACAATGGCAAATTATCCTTATCATCATTCACATGTCACAACATACCAGACCTATTCTAAACAATTATCAGATTTTAAAGCTCCATTTTAATATCTAAGGTCCGACTTAAAATCTTAACATCAGTAAGCTTGCAATATAATCCATGTCCTTTAATTTTTTTAAAGATCATTACGTACACGTCATGATTCATTGTTAATGATGATTTCTTATATATAAATATGTGTGTATTAGATTAGCATATATCAGGGGTGACTTATGATCAGTGCATACAACGTATTAAACCTTTTATGTTTCAAGTGTATTACCGTCAAGGCCTAACGTTAAGGGAATCAAATTGACAAGAAACGGAGCGCTAAAGATAAACGAGGCAACAACCAAAACCCAATACCCACCGATGTACACGATCTGATAAAGAACCACTCAGGACCACAAAACCTTATTCCCACACGAACCAAAACCACTTTCGACCACGAACCAAAAACCCAAACAGAACTCGAACTATAGCAAAAGAAACCGAACATCTGTACACAAACCCAAGTCACGATCGCAGCCCCAAACTAACAGCCTTCAACCCTTATATCTTTGCAGAAAACAATTTTGATTGGTTTAATTTGCTTTTGAGATTTATGAAAAGACAATAAGGGAGGCGTGTATATAAGAGATTTGTGGTTTAATAGAGTATTCGAAAAATTTGGGATGTGGAGAATGGACCGAGTATCATGCTGACCCAGTAACTCACGTGCATGACTATTTGAAATCTTTATCCCATATTTTTATATTTATATTTAATTTATTCTATATATTGTTTACTTGCACTAATACTAATAAGGACTTTAGTTTTATTTGTACTTAAACACGAATAATGATGAAAAGTTTACTTTTAGTTGTTGTTACTTTATTTTAAAGTTTGGGGTATTATAATTCTTCCCCTCTAAAAAATAATTTCGGCCGCGAAATTAAAGTCGAATCTTTAACGGAAACATACCAAATCGTTTTCCCCCGCTGCTCGTACTACCTTTCTTACAATCTTTTGCCAAATGCCCAACCTCTCCACATTCAAAGCAAGCACCAGTAGCCCTATGACACACCTTTCCTGGATGAAATTTTCCACAAAGGTTACATGGGGGACACGAGTTATAATCCGGGTATCCGCTCGCTTTGCTTGATTAACCATAAAACGACTATAATGTTGTCCCCCGAACCTGCTGATCTTGGTCACGCCACACCTTCTGACTACTATTTCCCTATCTGTCACTACCATTACCATGTCTGTCACTGCTTTGTCTATCACCATGCCATCTGTCAGTGCCATATTTGTCCCTGTTGCCATGTCTGCCACGTTTTCCATATCTGTCACTATCCCTTCGATCATCAGATCTCGGATTAGACCCTTGTGATGGTGTTTCTGATGGTCGTATATGATGGCCGACTCTGTCCCTCTTGTTGTCTCACTTCTACTCTTTCGCTGATTACAGAAGATTTCATATCCATGCAGCGTTAGCACCAGTGCTAACATCCAGTAAACTCGGTGTTCAAGAATCTTGTCCAGTACAAATCATTCAGCCCCCATTTTTAATATTAGCCTGTTCTTTTTTAACCTGGTTGCCTGCCTCATTAGCCCCCAAGAAACCCGCCAATCTAAGAAATCTCTTCATAAAATTAGTACTAGTTTCCTCAGGTAATTGACGAATCAATTTGTACTCTCGTTCACACCTTTCTTTCTTCGAGTATGGAAAATACTACAAAAAGAAGATGTCACCAAAATCATTCCATGACAGCGTGGCCACATAAGCAACGCCTTCCATTTGCTTGCTTATATGCCCTCCACCAACTGTGGGCATCACCCTCTGACTTATATGTCACCAACCTAGCCTTGAACTGATCGTCGCATTCCAAAACCTCGAAGATCTTCTTGATATGTGCTATCCAGTTTTCTGCCTCAACCGGAGTGGATGCCGAACTGAAAGTTTAAGGTTTCTCTTTTCGGAACCTCTCCAACCAAACATGGATATCAGTGGGTTGTGCATCCCCATCATTACCCGGCAATAACCAGCACGCTACCATTTCCTTCGATTACCTTTATTCCCAAATTATTCCATTTGGTCGAATCTACGTCAGTTATAGAGCAGTTAAGAGTCGGACAGTACTGCAAACGGCCTGTGCTACCGCAGCAGTAAAAGTCCTTCGTTGTTCACACGATTGCTTCGACGAGGAGGCATCTAAACGATTAAGAACGACAACAAAGAAAATTTAGAGGTTAAGACCGCATTCGAAAGAGAGCGCTAAAATTGAAAATGAAACCTAAATGTCTACCCAATCCTCACAGGTCATAACCTAAGTTCTACAGGACAAACCTGGCTCTGATACCATAATTGTAACATTGCACAACCCGAAATGGTCAAAAGTCACACCTTAAGGGAAACAAACATACGCAGAGCGGAATACATAACTTTTAAAAAAGAAATGTTCAATAAAGTTCGCCAAGAATACTAAGGAATAATAGGTCTAGAACATAGTGACCTCCAAACGAAAATAAATCCAAATGCATAGTCTAAACAAAAGACAAATTCCCAAATCCAAAGCCTAGGGAATTATAAGTAAAATGTAGAAAGCTATCATCAAGTCGGTCCACTAAGAGCTCCTAAGCACTCTTCACTCATAACCAAGCTTCCCTCTTATTACCTGCCGCAGAGAAAAGAAAAGCGGCTGAGCTAAAAGCTCAGTGAACGATATAAACTAAACAGACAGATCAATATGCATCAGTAAACGAAATGGAATCACCATAACCTGGGTAAGAAAGATCTCATGTATCATAAGAACTGAACGAATAAGTAGCAAAACAAAACGCATAGAAATGCCCCACGAGCTCGAAACGAAAGTCTAAAGCATGTGCCACGCTTAGACTAAATAATCACATATATCATAGTAAGTTGTACAAGGGAGTTGCAATCTCCACATGTACCGAAACGAAAGTGCAATGGGGTGTTGGCACCACACTAAGCCATGCACTAAAACATAACCTGAACAAAAACCTAGGATGCATACATACCCTCAGAACTCCGACAAAACCAAATTCAATATGGCTAAAGTTGCATAATAGAGCACACAAAACGAAAGGAACACCGCGTACTGATCAACACTAAGGCCGACATATAGTGTAACCGCCAGTGTGGTGCCTCAATGACGCGGCCAATGGTACCTCCGTAGCTAGTTAGCTCCAGCATCAGAACAAAATAAAGGGTTCATATAGCATATCGAAATGAAACATATTATGTCCAAAGAAGATCATGTCTAAACAAAACGGTATAAGTTTCATACATGGCTATAATCAATGAAGCAGTATCTACGAATCAAAGGGATCAACAAAGTTATCAAATAAGGTTGCAACAAATAACGAATCATAGGATGGGAAACATAAATAAGGATTTCAGCGAGGCAAATAGATACGGAGCAAAAGTCATGAGAATCCTTAAAAGAAAGGATAGAATATCTGTACATATAACAGAACGAACGAAGAACGCATAAATCATAATACTATTAAAGAGAAATAGGTATTAAGAATATCCGTACCTTAAACAATTCAACCGCTTACTTGAAAACTCAACCTACTCCCGCTTCTGATTATCTACATTAATTAGGGAATCAATTATTATCAAGTGTCTAACTAGTATGCAATCTTAAATACTCATATATTTATCAACATTTTTATTAATATTAATTCGACAACTTAACTAACTGTTACTTTGTGTCAAGTGTCTAATTAGTTAATTAACCTTTATCTATAATTCTATATTGATTCTGCATTCTCACATTTAATATTCCTTAGCTTCCTTATATGCAAGTGTTACCATAATTATATGAATTTTGATAAGTACTTGATGTGGTTATTAAATAAGTACGGTGAAATATCTCAGGGTTCCGTTGTTATCCTCTAGACTTTTAAATCGGGATTGTAAAATCCTTGTTGAAAAAGTTAAGAATAGGATTGATGATTGGAAGAATAAGTCGTTGTCTTTCGCGGGAAGGCTTCAACTTTGCAAATCTATTATTTCATCGATGCAAGTATACTGGGCTTCCGTTCTTATTCTCCCTAAAGGTATTATTTATGATATTCAGCAACTTATTCGATGTTTCCTTTGGTGTAACGGAGATTTCAAGCGTGGTAAAGCTAAAGTGGCTTGGGAAGATATTTGTCTTCCTAAACAAGAGGGAGGTCTTGGTATTCGTAGTCTTGAGGTGTTTAATCTTGCCTTAATGACTACGCATGTGTGGAATATTCTCTCTAATAAAGAGAGTCTTTGGGTCTGGTGGATTCACATTTTTAAACTCCGTGGTCGAACTTTATGTGATATTCCTCCTACAAGCGACATGAGTTGGGGATGGCGAAAGATCATTCAACTTCGTGAGGTTATCAAACCGTTTTTGTGGGTTCACATAGGAAATGGTTTGAGTACCTCTATGTGGTATGATATGTGGTGTTCTCAAAGTCCGTTGGATCGTTTCCTTACTCCACGTGATATTACTAGGGAAGGGTTTTCTATTCAATCGAAAGTTGCTGATCTTATGACAAATGGTACATGGAATTGGCCTCTTTCATGGCTAGCTAAAGCTCCCAACCTGATGTCCATTGCAGCTCCAACCCTTGTTAATCAAAATGATCGTATCCAATGGCGGGATGTGCATGGCACTATGGCTAATTTTTCTGTCAAGCTTGCATGGGAATCTCTTAGACCTCGTGGTGATGAGGTCTCTTGGTATAAAACTGTTTGGTTTGCGCATTGTATCCCACGGCATGCATTTCATTTATGGTTAGTCATGCGGAGATGTTTGAAAACTCAAGACATGTTGCGACCTTGGGATGTTGGCCCATCTGTTGATATAAGCTCGTTAAGGTGCGTTTTCTGTCAAAACCATATGGATTCTCATGAACACCTCTTTTTTTAGTGTTCTTTTGCTGCAAAGATTTGGAGTTTAGTTCGTGTTTATGCGGAAATGGAATCTGTTCGTCCTTTGCTTCAGGACATTACTAATTGGTTTCAAACTAGGGCACATAAACGTACGATACAGGTGGTTGTGGGAAAGTTAATTTTTGCTTCCGCCTCTTATTTCATTTGGTGTGAGAGAAATAATAGATTGTTCAAAGGAACTAGAAGATCTCCGGGGGAAATTAGAGATTTGATTATTGTGACGGTTCGTCTCAAGCTTGTCTCCTTCAGATTTAAAAACACCGCGAGGGTAACTAGAATGCTCGCGTTATGGAAGATGCCTTCAAACTTTAGATTATATGGTATTTAGCCTAGAATCTGTTTTTTGATGTTTGTATTCCGCTTATAGCATGTCACATCCGGTTTTAGATAGAAGTTCAAGCTTTGCTTGAGGTAAATGTGACACTCAATCACTTTCCATTGTACTTATTTTGCGGTGATTAATACATATTTACCGGGGTAACCCTTTACCCAAAAAAAAAATTATCTATAAATTCAAATTAAGAACCTGATGTCTTTTATACATTATAATAACTAAGAAGGAAACAATATGCTCATATATAATAATGTACGCAGCAATACCATGCACCCGTTTGTAAAATAAATTCATACATTATAATATATAAGTGATCAGACTTAGTTCCAGTTTTCAGAAAACAATATTATCTTCTTTTCATTATGTTACGAAATTCAAAAAAACGTTATTAGCTTTGCCTGAACCATGACATTTAAAAGATACACATTTTATTGAGCATACTATAGCGTTTTGCTTCATAGTAAAGACTAAAGTTCAGGTTTTATCTTCAGCTTAGTACCCACACATATTCATGTTTAAAACTAACAGCTAACTGATAATGTACAATATATATAAATGGCTATTTATCTTAATCATCTTTCTCATTCACAACATACCAGACCTATTCTAAACAATTATCAGATTTTAAAGCTCCATTTTAATATCTAAGGTCCAACTTAAAATCATAACATCAGTAAGCTTGCAATATAATCCATGCCCTTCAATTTTTTTAAGATCATTACGTACACGCCTCGATTCATTGTTAATGACGATTTCTTATATATTTATATACGTGTGTATTAGATTAGCATATATCAGGGGTGACTTATGATCAGTGCATACAACGTATTAACCTATGGTTCAAGTATTACCTCAAGGCTAACGTGAAGGGATCGAAACCGACAAGAAAACGGACGCTAAAGATAAACGAGGCACAACCAAACCCAATACCCGATGTACACGATCAGCTAAAGAACCACTCAAGACCACAAAACCTTATTCCCACATGAACCAAAACCAATTTCGACCACGAACCAAAAACCCGAACAGAACTCGAACTATAGCAAAAGAAACCGAACTTCTGTACACAAACCCAAGGCACAATCGCAGCCCCAAACTAACAGCCTTCAACCCTTATATCTTTGTAGTGAACAATTTTGATTGGTTTAATTTGCTTTTGAGATTTATATAAAGATAATAAGGGAGGCGTGTATATAAGAGATTTGTGGTTTAACAGAGTATTCGAAAAATCTGGGATGTAGAGAATGGACCGAGTATCATGCTGACCCAGTAACTCACGTGCATGACTATTTGAAATCTTTATCTCATATTTTTATATTTATATTTAATTTATTCTATATATTGTTTACTTGCACTAATACTAATAAGGACTTTAGTTTTATTTGCACTTAAACACTAATAATGATGTTACTTTTAGTTATTGTTACTTTATTTTATAGTTTGGGGTATTATAATATGTCTTTATATAGGAAGAAAAAGCATGAATTATTAAACAAAAAATAGGTAGACAAATAAGGACTTGATGGAAAGAGACATAACAAAGGCATGCTCATGGTTGCTTATTCTTGCACCTTGCCGTGTGTTTATGTTCAAAAAAGGACAAGAAGGTGGCCATCTTACAAAGGGTAAAGGATAGTATAGTTTAAGGTAAAGTGGAGTTAGTGGAGCATTTGATTTTAGTTCATGAGTGTTATGGATAGACATGGCTAGTTAGTATTATTAGGGTAGAAGTGGTATACTTTTTGAGTATTGGGTATAAGGGTGAGTATTTGTTGAAGTATAGATTGGGTATTTGTTGAAGTATAGATGGGTTGATGGGTTTACATGGGTGCCACTACGCATGCTGGTTTGTTTCTTTTGTACGCTGATATGAAAGTTAGCCGGTTTGGTTATTGGAAGTCTTTGTAATCGCTCGGATCTGTTCTCGATCTTGATTTGCATTACTCTAACTTGTATCGTACCTGGGCTGGTGCAATATGAGGAAGGGTTTTTTTAACAGATTTGGAGTCTACGTGATGATGATGATGGTGCTACATTCTTGATCTACTCGTTTCATCTATTTTCATCAGGAAGTTAGCCAATATATGTTGAGCATGATTGGTAAACATATATGTTTGGCTATGGTTTGTTATACGTAAGTTAGCCCGACGGCTATTTTGAGTTATTGGTATAGTAGGACTTAATTGAAAGAGACATAACAAAGGCATGCTCATGGTTGCTTATTCTTGCACCTTTCCGTGTGTTTATGTTCAAAAAGGGACAAGAAGGTGGCCATCTTACAAAGGGTAAATGATAGTATAGTTTAAGGTAAAGTGGAGTTAGTGGAGCATTTGATTTTATTTCATGAGTGTTATGAATAGACATGGCTAGTTAGTATTAGTGATATAATTTTTGGGTAAAGGGTATAAGGGTGGGTATTTGTTAAAGTATAGATGGGTATATAGGTTTACATGCATTCAAAAATGTGTTTTATTGCGAAACGTAGACGTTTTACGTAATAAATAAAAATAAAAATGAAGTCATAAATTATCTTCGTAAAAATAATATAACACTTGTTTGATGTAAACTTTTATTTGTTTGATGCCCGTTTACGTTGAATGTTGATTTTTAGTTTACGCGATTTAACCAAACGTCAAAAATTAAAAGTGAACGCGTAAAAGTTTAAAATAATTAGTTGGATATTTATTGACGTAAAAGATGTGAAAATGTGAATTGTTACATGTAGTTGAAGCCATAATCCTTAAGTTGTGTCCTCATCCACATTACTTGAGCACAACTTGCAGATAACGCCACGTACTCCACTTCTGCTCATGACATTACAGTGCAGTCCTGTTTCTTTGACATCCAGCTGACTAACTTTTCACCTAGGAATTGTATTCCTCCAGATGTGCTTTTGCATGTATCAAGGCATCCGGCATGATCAACATCTGGAAATGCGATTAGTTCAAAACCAGAATCCTTCAGATACCAGAGTCCCATGTTGATGGTTCCCCTTAAGTACCGAAAGATCCTTTTAACCTCCTTGAGGTGCTTTTCTGTTGGTCTTGCTTGATATCGTGCACAATAACATACTACTTGCAATAAGTCTGGTCTACTGGAAGTCAGATACATGAGTGACCTGATCATACTTCTGTATTTTGTTTGGTCAATGGGTGTTCCACTAAAGTCTGCATCCAGTTAGATTTTTTAAGACAAATTTCAAGTCTACATGGATCCATTTTCGTGAAATTCTTCTTTGTCAAGTTGTTTTACTAGTTGATCTATGTTTAGGAACATTGTGCCTGTGAAGATCTCAACATCGTGATGAAAGAGTTTTGCAAATGCCAGTTTGAATCCATCCTCGGTTCGAGTTCCTTTTAAGTCATTGTTTGAAAGAAACTTGAGGTGTGAATGAAGTATTCGAAAAAATACCATGCAACTCTTTTTTGCTTTGTCTTGTATTTGTTGCATTTGTTGTTCTTCCGAATTCAAACACGAAGATAAAGTATCTTTCGTTTCCATTTTACCGTGAACTATGAAGTGAAAAATGTTTGTTGGATCTTAAGTAGGTAAAGTGATTGTTATTGTGGTTTGTTGTTGTAGAATTAGTTATCTTTTAAGTCTAAGATGAAAATTAGAAACTCTTAATCAATAATTCCTTGTACTGAAAATGGTTTACTTTGTTAACCGAAAATGAAGTTCGGTGACATATTCCTCAGTGCATAAACCGCAGTGACATATTCATCAGTACATAAACCACAATGACATATTCCTCAGTGTATAAACCGCAGTGACATATTCATCAGTACATAAACCATAATGACATATTCCTCAGTGTATAAACCATAGTGGAATGTTTTGTAATAAACTGCATTGGAATGTTTTGTCATAAACCGCAGTGGAATGTTTTGTCATAAACCGCAGTGAAACTTTGTCATAAACCGTAGTGAAACTTTGTCATAAACCGCAAAGGTTAATTACATAAACCGCAAAGAGGAAATTACATAAACCGAAGTGAAATGTAAATTTTGGCAGAATTTTGTTTCCATAAAATGACATAAACCACAATGAAATGTAACTCATGTATGTCATAAACCACAATGGAATGCAAAAACATAAACCACAATGACTAGTTTACATAAACCACATTGTTCATACCCCCACAATGTTCATACATAAACCACAATGTTCATATATAAACCACAATATTTAAACTTTTTCTGGAAAACTAACTTTTAAATCACTTAAAAACCACTCTTTTGAATGTTTTTTATCCAAACCTTTTTTACACCTAACTAAATCTAGTCTAGATACATCTTAAAAACATAAACTTTTATGTTTTTAAACACAAAAATTTTGGTTTAATGAGAAGACGTACGAACCAAGCTTGTTAACACTAAAACCGAATGTTTTGATCTTAAAACGTACAAAAACTTATCACTAAACCCACCTCGTGGCTCTTGATACCAATTGTTAGGACCTAAGATATCATTTCCACATCATGTAGTACACAAAATAAATGAAAGAAAAGAGAAGAAAGAAAGAAAGAAGAAAAGAGAGAAAGGAAAGAGTGTTTGGATTGCTATGTGTAAAGAGAAAGATTACAACTGACAACCTAGTGACGCCTAGGTTTGTTAACGGGTCGGGCTCGGACTTTGGTTGGGCTTAAGCCCGAAACTAGTACAAGATTAGATTAAACTTACGAGCCCATTTATCCTTCTAGCCTATTACAACGTAATTCTTAATAAAGACCGAGTTTCTTTGTTTGACTCAATATTTTGAGGCTAACAGAACCGGCCAGTGCAACTGAAGAGAATCGACTATCTGACAACAAATCCGAATTTAGATTTAAAAAATCTTTTCTAAATATGTTTTAAAGTCATGCAAGATTTATTAAATCCTTTTCTTTTGTAGGAAAAATGATTTTTAAGGTATTATATGTTTAAGTCTTAATTTGTACATTTTTTATCTTAAAAATGTATTTATATGTTTTGTAAAATATAACAATGTAAATATGTAAGATATATGATGTGTAAGATAAATAAGATGATAGTTGAGTTAGAAAACTATTGGTTTAAAACTAGTAAGCTTTATTTTCTACTTCCGAT
>BQNB010002053.1:12500-34304 GCA_026074375.1 Tanacetum coccineum | reverse complement strand
TTTTGTAAGTTTTAACTTTTTACCTTAGTTAAAGGTGAATAGTTGGAATTTACCTAAGTAGTATTTTTGTTATATATTTTACGTGTACAAAACTACAATCAAAGACGGTGCTTACGGTTACCTATAACGGTGTATCGTTTCTAGCTAAAAGGTAAACAATCTTCTATCTTGTTAATTATTGTATTCTACATGTGATCATTTATTCCGCTGCGTACTCGTGATAATTAATATGGCTAATTAGATTATAAAACCCAACAGTTGTTGCCAAGGATGTTCAAAGGAAATTATCGACGAACTCGTAAGCAAACATGATATCAACAAAAAGAAAGAAGAGTTTCATTGCTGCAAGTGCGAATTTTTAAAGATGAAGAAGAAGAAGAAGACACATTCTTGCGAGTGTGAAGATGAAGAGGAAGAGAAGTCACACTGTTGCAAGAGTGGAAATGAAACTAAGTGAGGTAGTAAACATAGCAAAAATGAATCTACTCATCGAATTGAGCCTTATGTGGCACCTCAATGTGATAAAAGATTTTATCGGGATATCTATTGTGTTGGGATATGTCCATATCATAAATAAATATACGGCTGGAAATATGTGAGCCTATGGGGGCGCACACATATACACAGAGGATACGTTTATTAATGTAATTAATATATTTATTGTATATTAATTATATTAATATGTTTCACGAAATAATTAAACGGTCTCTAAATTATAACGTTAGACGATATAATTAATTAATAGATATTAACAAGTGAGGGACTTGTTAGTACGAAAACCAAACCCGTGAGGTGTTGGTTGTGACCGGTCAAACAAGAAAAGAATGAGGGGTCCGAATGTAATTTATAGCAAACAAGAGGAGGTGTTTGAGTATGACTTGAACAAGAAGTCTTGGGCTATATAAACCTTTGCCTCATTCATTCGGGAGTGAGAGATATATGATATTAAGAAAAAGTCAATCGACTGACAACCATTCTCAAAACATAAAGTAATAACAATTTATGTTTTTTGTTTCCTCCTGGTTTGGCAAATCAGAGAACATGTATTATATTGTTTGCATGCATATGTTTAACTACGTATGCATGTATAGTTGATATGCATGCAATATATTCAATTGCATCTACTTGTTACATTACTTTATTGATACATGCGATCTGTTATTATTGTGGGGTTCGATCGTGTGACGCAAGATCCAAAACAAGAACATGGTGTTGGGTTGTTTTATTCGTGAAGAAAAGACTAACATTTTAATATCTCGGTGACGTGAAGTGTATGCACACCATAGAGGTTATCTACTTTGGTAACTTAATTAGTTTGCGTGGTATTTAATTTATACACACGCGTATATTCAAGACGGTGTATTCGTTAATTGCTAAAAGGTACACACTTTCTTGAACCCTTGTTAATTACATATTCTATACGTGATCTTAATCTTCCGCTGCGTACTCGTGATATATTTAATGGTTAAATAGATGTAAAAACCCAACAGTGGCATCACGAGCCATCGTATATGAATTTGTAGTTACAAGTAATAAAATTGGACAAATTAGGGTTTCGTGATTAATTTAATGCCCCGCTGGGCGTTTTCGTTAAAAAGATTTGATCTTGATGGTTAATAAAATTAATTAGACGGAATCTAGGTTGTATGCAATTTTATATAAAACTCGATGTATTAATTGTTAATCGTTTTAAGTTTTTGTTAATTGTTAATGGAGATCCATGATAAAATCATGCAAATTTATCATGGATTAATATTTAAATCTTGTTAATTTGTTAAAAGGATTTGGTTTAAATATGATCAAGATTCACATAATTTTAAATATTTTCTGAATTGGTAAGATCCATGATTCAAGAATTCGGGAAGACCTTTATTATTGAATTAATGGGGCCTAAAATAGTTAAAAGATTTATGTGCTATGTGGTGTATATTTGTATAAGGCTTACGCAATCGATTTTGTCGATGAATGTGGCCGGAGTTTATAGGACGAAGGAGCCTTATATGAATATGTGCATGTTTTAATTATCAGATAGTTAGGATCATATTTAATGTTTGCATGCCTTAATTGTTAAGTGTGTTTAAATAAATGTTATTTAGTTTAGTTAATGTTTATATGTTTTATTTTAAGTTCTTGACTTGTGAGAAAATAAAAGGGTTTTTCGGAAAACAAACATAAACATGACTAATGATTATCGAAATAAGATTTATTATGGACTATCTAATGCAAAAAGTCAAAAGTGGATTCGGCTTACATCCGATATAAAATCTTCCATGACTAGACTAGCATTTTATAGTTTGTAATGTATTCTTTAAATTAAAGTTTTAATTTTTATCAATGACGTAATTTGCAAAAGTACTATATAGTTGCAAGGACAAGGTTCGGGGAGACTCATCAAGACTTCGGTCTTGTAGACACCATTACCCTATAATACCTGACTACGTTGTAGTTTCCTTACCTTGCATACTATGTAGGAAGTCGCGAATGGTCTAGGGTTTGAATGATTTTTAATCATTCTTTAATCTTTTCCCGCGATAAAAGGCAAATCTTTATATTTAAAGATACGTTGAATCGTCAATTTTAAGGTCTCACTATTTATGTATAAGATACGATGATAATAGGTGATACCGTAATAATAACTTAATTGAGAATAAAGTTTTTATTAAAATCTATGATACGAAGATGTATGCATGCTTCTTCGTACATATTTGACACGTCAAATAAAATACCCTTTTTCAACTAAGTTGTTGCCATCCAATTTGTAAAAACACTTGTAGATTGCTCTTTACTATGCGTGAGACGTGTGTAGATTTGCAGTCTCAAGGTGATTATACGCTTTTCCGTGAGACGGTGAGTGTTACATAATCACAGTTTTTGATTGGACGACTTAGCGTTGTTGTGGTTAGACCTATTAACACGCGGCATAGATGGGATGAAACATGCTTACTAGATATTATTGTAATAAAGTAAGTCCCATATGGTTTAGGAGTTACAAATGTTGTGAATTATCAATCGTTGATTACCTTTTGAATACATCATCACTAGCAGATCAACTGATGTGGTGGTGGTATGTCAAGTAGGATCCTAACCTTAGAAAATTAATTGTTTATTTGAATAAACATGGGTAGTTAATTTTCTTCAAGGAGTATTATCGAAAATACTAAAATTGAATTTTGCGATTCTATTAATAGTATTAATGCAACGATAAAACCGTAAACAATGGTTTGTTTCTTTATCAAAGAAGTCAAACCGAGACTCCTTTCCTTGTAAGGAACAAGGAGACTCATTCCTAATATCTTTCTTGCTCCGGAAAGTTATAATAGGAACGTAGGAATTGTCCTAATGTAATCAAACTCATAGGAAGCTTAAAAGTTAAGTATATTGCATGACTTATATTTTCATATAGATTTCATGGTGAATATTTTGAAAGATATAAGACATATAGATAACTAGAGAATATGTTCTTAAAGCTATCAAATGGTAACATCTTAATGTAAGATGTTTTATGAGTTCTTGATTAGAAAAATACCATTATTACCGCAAAATGGTAAAGGCAAACTAGGATAATATATCTAGTAGTTTGTCTTAATCCAAATTAAGGAGGAAATTGCATGCCCAATTTTCAAGTTAATCAATAGCATTGATGGATAGTCCCTCATCTACATAGTAGAACTTTTGAAATCCAAGTAAATGTTACTAATTAAGATTTCAAAGAGAGTTGGAAAGTAAATAGATCACTATTTGTTTTCACTGGTTATGGAACACTTGCAATGTTGTCAAATCCAGTGGGAGCATCACGATTTATTTCTGAATTAAAGACATTCATGTGATGCTGTCAAATTCAGTGGGAGCTACAAGGTTACCCAGATTATTTCTTGCTTGTCTTGAGATAATATATAATTTTCCAACTATAGACACTCATGTTTTTAAGGATAGTTGTGCACTATTTCTTACTAAACAAAGTGGTTCAATATCTACTTGTAACGCTAATATCTGTGACACTATCATATTGTCCACATAAACAAACGAACGTCGTGTTGTTTGATTACATGGTATGATGTTGTGCCATGCACAAGTGGGAGAAATCTTTATTGTGTGCAAGGTACAACACATGACAATAACAATATGATTAAAGGTTCTCTTGACCGTAAGGTAAGAAACAATATGTCGAGATATGAATTAAAGACTACTTCAAGTAAAATGTTTATGTGTTTTTGGAATGTCCAAAATAATGAAGTAATCTTAATTGATAGACTACTTCAAGTAAAAGGTTTATGTGCTCTTGGAATGTCCCAAATAATGAAGTAATCTTGATTAACTTGAAATTTTTACTGAAGTCAAGAGTTGGCGTTCAGAGTTACTTTAGTTAAATATGTTTATGTTTAATGTAAATTAATAAACATGAAGTCCTTTAAATGTTGAAAGACTTATAACATAAAGTAAGTTATATCCTCTGGCTATGACATGAACAAAAGTCCTTGAATTGTTCAAAGGCAAAATAATGTATTGTTAACATGGATAGAGTTCTTGAACTAGTTAAAGCCGTATACATTATTGCATGCAAATAGGTTTTTAAATATTATATATTCAATTTGGTTTGACACAATTGATAAGTATGTGACCTAAAAAGTATTAAGTTATCTAAAAGATTGTGATAAAGTCTCACAATAAAATTACTCATAGAATACCACATATTCATGGTATGTCTAGAGTGTTGAGTCAAATTTTTTGGAATTATTTAATTTTGATAACTTAAATATTTTATCTCCAAATCTGTCAAGGTTTGAAATTAAGTATGTCTTGTACATACTCAATAAAACTCGAACCTAGAAGGTTAATAAGACACCATCATGATTATGGAATGTGATGACTCACATTAAGTCTTAAGAAATTGAAGTTCTGAATTTGTTAAAAGTCTTATGAAGAATGACATTAACAAACTAAACTCAGGAACTATCAATGTATCTTGTAATGTCCCTCTACATGCTAAGTAATTATAGAAGAGTCTAAAATTACAAAAAGCAAGTGGGAGCATTTTTAGATCTGAAAGAGATAAAAATACAAAATACATAACCTTCTAAACACACTAGTGAATATCATATCGAGGCTTTAAATGTTAAACCTTATAATGATATAATTTTCGTTCATAGATCCGCAAGGATACCTCAAATACTTGATTGATAAATGTTATATCAATATTGAGGAATATGAGTCACAGGATCATGATGAACCTGTTAATCATTAAAATGCATTGAATTTTGAATTTGGTATCATGGTGAAACCATTAAGATGCATTGTTGAATTTTGAATTTGATTAATGACTCAAACTATGAATGTTAAGATGTTGTCCATAAAGATAATCATTTTTGGAACTTGATTGATCTTTAACTAAACGGTTAGACTGTGAAGTTAAAATGAGTTTCATCAAAGAGAAGAAAAACCCAAGTGGTTTGGTTCTTGGTTTCAAACTCATAAGGACAATGTTGTACACATAGTTGATGCATGCATTATGATAGATTTTTAATCATACTCAAACAATTGATTGTGATTAAATATTCTTTCTATGCGCATTAATTATATAAAGATGGTTGATTGTCATACTAGTGTTCATATTGATGAAATATGACAATGAAATTTAAAACTCTTCCTTGGATGATTACTATTGCGAGGACGAAGAATAATCAAATGAGTTTATGAATTCATATAATCTTTATGAAGTGTACAAACGGCAAGAATCCAAGTATGGATTATTGCAAGCATCTAGGAGAAGAATCTTAAGTTTATTGTTAAATAAATCACTTGATTGATTTAAATTTAATTATAATTAAGATAACTCCATAGTATTTTCAAAAGCTAGTGGGAGTATTATGTTCAGGTTTCCTTCACCTGAAAGATTTAGGAAATTAAACATACAACCTTGAAATAATATGTTTATTGTTATGAACATATGTGGTATATAAATCTAACACAATTTGACATACCATTTAGAAAGTCACCCCCACCTTTGGGGGGGGGGGGGGGGGGGGGGGGGGGGGGGGGGGGGGGGGGGGGACCACCCCAAAAATTTGGGTGTTTAAAAAAAAAAAAACCCCCCCAATGGATACTTAACTTTTGATAAGATAGAAAATGAATGAAATCTTAAGTTAGCTAAGGATTCATATGTACTCAAGCTTTCAAAGTCAATCATTCAACGTCAAGATAGTTGATTCTAACCTTCCCCACCATCAAAGAGCCTCAAAGTCAAATAAAGAATCATCAATTGGGGAGATTGTTAGACTTATAATCATATGTCAAACAAGAATGTAACAAGTATGAGCATGTTGGTCAAGAGCACAAGTTGATCAAGGAAGTCAAATCAAGATGATTCAAGTCAAGGAGATGATGCAAGATAACGATCTCAAGAATTCAAAGTCAAAAGATAAAGGCTCAAAATTAAGATCACAAAGCATGGATGAACAAAGCCATTACAAACAAGACAAGACCATAACAAGGCAAAGCATAAATGTTAAACGTCATATCTTCAATGTCATCGGTGATACAAAGAAGTTTGAAGAAAGAGACCTCAACATTGGGGGAGATTGTTAGCCTTAATTATATTAAGTCAAACAAGAATGTTATCGGTCTTAGAAAGTCAAACTAGGTCTTGTATTGTAATAGGCTAGTCGGGTTCAACGGGCTTGGATTGTAATCTAATATTGTCCGTGTTTCGGGCTTAAAGCCCAAGTTAAACCAAGCCCGGCCCATTTAGAAGCCCATTCGCCTCACTTAAGGCAAAAGGGTATAAATATCCCTTCACCTCACTTGGTGAAGGGTGTTGGTTGCATTTCCATCACTTGTAACTCACCACTTCTCTCTAATCTAATTCTTGTTTCTCTCTCTAAGATTCCATCTTATTTTCTAGCATCTTGGTATAGAACATAGTTGTGTAATGGATTAAACTAATGGGATAACAAAAACCAATATAAACACAAAACTAATTCACATAACACTTATTCAAAAACAACACTTAACAATTAAGTCATGCAAATTGCAATTATTATCATAATTATTTAATAATTAAAAAATATGTATATATTTATATAAGGCTCCTTCGTCCTAAACACTCCGGCCACATCCATCGATATAATCGATTGAGTAAGTGTTATACAAATATATACCACATAGCATATAAAATTTAAGCAACTTTTAGGCCCCATTAAGACATAGCTAAGGTCTTTCCTAGCTTTTATAGTCGTGGATCATACCAACTCAAATTTAATGTCTATGTTTTAATTCTTGATCATCATATTTACATAAAGCTTTTAACAATTAACAAGATTTATATCACATATCCCTCCATGATAAATTGCATGTATTTATCATGGATGCCGAATTAACAATTAATTTTAAACATAAAATCGATCAATTAACAATTAAACTTATCAATTTTAATCACATAAAATTTTATACAACCTAGAATTCGTCTAATTAATTTTATTATAAATAAAGATCGAATCTTTATACTTAAAATGCCCAAAGGGATTATAAAATTAATCAAGAACCCTAATTTGTCAAATTTTATTACTTTGTAACTACAAATTCTACATGATGGCTTTGATACCACTATTGGGTTTTTACAACTAATTAACCATTAATCTACCCAAGTACGTAGCGGAATAAATAAGCACGTATAGAATATGTAATTAACAAAGGGATCAAGAAGCGTGTACCTATTAGCAATAAACGAACACCGTTCTTGAATATACGCGTGTATAAATTAAATAATACAACGCGAAACCAAACAAATTACCAAAGTAGATAACCTCTATGATATGCACACACTACACGTCACGGAGATACGCTAGTATGCTAGTGCTTGTTTCACGGATAAACACCACTTATACAATAGGATTTGGTGCTCTTGATTAATATGGGATCAAATCCCACTAGAGAATAAATAGCCTAACGTAATATACATGCATACGTTATATTAGCATGCATGGTTTCACCATACATATAATAATCAGTATACATGCATAGATATGATGAACGTAGTCAGGATTGTAATTAATCACATTCCTAGGTTTTTATCCGCAGAGTAAAGTCGAATGACTTTTAAGGAATATATCTTTTATCTCGTCAGATCTTAAGATATATGTGTCGTTGTTTGTATGCGTTGATTTACAATGAACCAAAAGAGGTTCATTATATAACCTAATAACTTGGTCTCCAAGTCATAATTGGACACCTTATCAAGTTTACAATAAATGACACTCGACTCCCTCTTTCTTTCTCTAATTCGACCGGTCACAACCAACACCCCACGGGTTTGGTTTTTCTACTAACAAGTCCTTCACTTGTTAATATCTATTAATTATTATCAAACGTCTAATGTTATAATTAACGACCGTTTAATTATTTTGTGAAACATATTAATATAATGAATATATACGATAAATATATTAATTACATTAATAAACGTATCATTTGTGTAAACGCGTGTGCCCCATAGGCTCACGTAATTTCTCGGACATATATATCCCAACAATAAGTTGCTTCAAATCGCAGGTACGTAGTTTTATAAGATTTATTTTTTCTTTTGATTTTGAAGAAAAATTGGAATTTTATTATAGCATAAAATTTTGTGCACAAAAAGTTAATGAATTTATTGTTGTTTAACACAAAATTGGTAATTATCAATTTTTTGCAGGTTAAAGGAGTGTAAGAAGGCTCGAAATATACTTCTTTGACTAAAGTAAAGCTTAAATTTTTTTTGACTGTATTGCCGTTATACAACAAAATTTGTATTTATCAATTTTTTGAAGTTTGAGAAGTTTAAGAAGGTTTGAAATATGCAAGTAAGTTAAAGCTCAAAAAATCTTGTACAAAATATTAATAACTTTATTGCTGTTTAACACAAAATTGGTGATTATCAACTTTTTGCAGTTTGAGATCTGTAAGAAGGCTCGAAATACTTCTAAAACTAAGGTAAATTACAGCTCTAGAGTGTGTGTAGTTTTTTTATTGTTTAGTTAACATATTTTTATTTCTGTTTAGCACTACTTATCAAGTATTAATTAGTTTCTACTTAGAAATTACGATTTTTTTTATAGATATGAATGATTGTATTAAATTGTATAGTTGACATATTGCATTGTTACATAGAGATTTAGCGACGGATTTTTTGTCCTTCCAAAAACTCTCTACAGTATCACAGTATGTTATGTTTAGTGAGTTGAATTTTTGACTCAAACTAGGTCTTCGTACGCATGGAAATCGCATGGAAATCGAATCCATGATAATGATACAATGTATGTGAAACATAGTTAATATATTCGTTTTAGATCCATATATTAAGCCAATAATTGTCGTTTAAAAAAAGATCAAATGCATTGACTGAATACATTAAAAGCCCGTTTGGTTGGGACCTCTTGGCTATGGTTCCATCTGATAGTATTATTTGGTTGTTTGGTATCACTTTGTTGGCCCAGGGACTGGAACCAATGCAGAATATATGGCGTGTTGTTGCGGTTGTCGTAAGGGACTTCTACAAGAAGTTTTACAACTCCCTAGGCAGAGTACTTAACCGTTATAGTAGTAGTATAGGCAAGACTCGGGGGTTGTTATCGTTCTCTAGGGGAATAGGTTGGTAAGGCTTGATCACGGTCTAACAGAATTCTAGGTGTTGAGAGAAAAGTATTTTTGTATTTTTATGTTTATATTAAAACAGGTAAATCTATGGTTTGAGAGGTTTTATTGGTTTTAGCTATTAAACAAATAATAAACTATGCTAATGGTGATAAAAATATAATAAAAAATTGTATTCATTTAATCATGTATTACTCTCTAGATTGCTTCTTCTCGTGTTGTTGCTTTGTCACACTTGTGATTATCTATGTAATTATTTCCTAAGTCATGAACAGATTACACGAACCCGCCGTCTATTTAATATTCCATTGAGGCAAAACACAAAGTAGGTAGTAGGAAGACTATTAACCGGCCTCCAAGAGTATATTAAATGCATTTGAAATATATTAAAAGTTGATCAACGATATAAGGGGCAAGGTAGTATGAAAACTGTTACCTGATGGTATCCTTTCTACACAATCATGTTTCCCTAGACATATCAACAACGATACAGACAAAAGCTGGTTTTCTAAAGCCTAACATGCATATTCATCACAATAAGAAACACCACTAAGATTTACATTTTAGGTTTCATACAATCATAAATGAATACAATAAGGGGTTTAGCCAAGCATGTTAAAGATAAAGCAAGAACAATAAAGAATCAAACAACAAGATATATTGAATGATTAAAGATAGTCTTACTTGATTAAAACATGAATTGAAAGAGGTACAATAGGGTTTTGAAGCCCTAAAATTGTCCTAATAAGCTGCCAAACGAACTAGGGTTTGTCCCCCTTTTTTACTCTAAAGTTACACCCCTAAAACCCTAATTGCGAGTCTATATTTATAAGAATATCGATGTGATGGCGTCGCGTTTTAATCGTGACGCCGTCATAAAGTAGAATCTTCTAGATCCGAGCTGAGTCGGTGCGGGCTGACGCCGTCAAGAGATGTTGTGACGCCGTCACTAGATGAAGTGTGATGGCGTTGTGTATAAATGGTGACGCCGTCTCCAGGCTCAGAGACTTTAAATCTTGAAGAGCCTTGGTGTTGGTTCGTAGTCTTGTCCATTTCTTCCCCAAATGAGCCCAAGTCACGTGTATTTCCTCCAAATGCATTTCAAATGCTAAATACCTGAAAAGGAACGATTAAGTACCTATTTTAGGCATAAATGCACGATTTAAGAGGTTAAATGACCCCGAAAAAGTGTATAAAATGACACCTCATCAAATACACCTACACTTTGGATTTGCTTGTCCTCAAGCAAATGGGCTTTTCTACCTAGACAATAGCAGTATTAGGGTCATTTAACATACTCTTTAAAAGTATTTTACAACACAACCTTCTAGACCTAGTAATTAAAAGCACGAAAAGTATATACTAGCACCCCACATAAGTGTTTGGGATTCTCTCTTTCTCCCGGGTGTATAATAAATTACTTCCTCCGTCCCATTTTTATTGTCCACGTTTCCTTTTTGGGACGTCCCAATTTAATTGTCCACTACTAAAAATAATCAAACCTCCACCGCTAGGTGCAAGCATTATTCATTATTATCTAAGAGGTATTTTTAAAGGGTTGTGGACGGAAGGAGTATAACATAATGGGGAAACGGAAAATCAACACTCATTACCTGTCATAGCATATAAATTACCATAGGCTTGAAGGGTTAGCAATTATTTATACAAATACACGCTGGTTTGGTTGCTAAGCCAAGACTCGGACGAAGATATACAAACTCTACACAACTCTACATCAATCTCTTTTTTTTTTTGAATAACATAATACATCACAACATGGGGTTTATAACACGTACCCCTGCACTTGAGCTTTTACATGCTCGATATTTACAATCTAACTAATGACCCAATTTGAGGTGGGTCAAAATAACATGGAGACCATCTAACAAACGTATGGGGGTATTGACTTAACTTTTCTTCCCCCTTCTTCCGCGAAATAAATACTACCATGAATCCTAATCATCCCAAAACTGTATTTACAAGGATAAGGACTTAGCAACCGTGTACTCAAATAATTAACTTGGGTTAAAATACAATAATGTACTAAAAGCGAGTACATACAATGTAGGCTAAGGTGATTTGGGTGTAATGATTGGTTTAAGGGTTAACAATGCTCTTCATTAATAGTCTGGCTTAACGAGAAAAATACGAGAACCGTGAAAAGGGATAGGCTCGGAGGGTTATATGATATTCGTCGTTTAAGAGACACGTATCAAACAATACCCTTTAGTAATATGTAATATTTATTATATATACTAATTTATTATATATATATATATATTACTATATATATTATATATTTTATATATATATATTTATATTTCAATATATACATTAGCATAAAAAAAATAAAAGTATCATACAAATTTATTTTAGGAAAGAATAATAAGTAATCAACACGGTATCGTTCTCCTCAGTGAGGTGAATGAAAAATTACGTTCATGTGAAATCGTGGCTTATTGTCATTTAAGTTTTTGATTTTGGTACTAATCTAATAACGCAAAGGGAAAGCCATATTAAAGGCACGTTAAACTAGAAAAAACTTATTGGCAATTTAAAAATCTAATGACATTTAAAAGCAATTAATAAACATTTAAAATCTCACTAATTAACAAAATGTGACGAAATAGACTCTAAAAACTCAAAATGCAAATTCTTAACATCAATGACTTAAACTTAATTTTTTCTTTAAAAGACAGATATATTTTTTTTGTTATTTTTATTATTTTTAAAACTAATTTTAAAGCTTTTTAAAAACTAAAAATTTAAGTAAAAATATTAAATGAAAACTAAAAATCTGAATAATTATGAAAAATACTAGTCCTTTAAAAACAAAAGTTTAGGAATGAAAAATGGGATTCACAGCTTATTCAAATAGGCTGTGAAAATTATAATAAGCAAAATAAAGCCTACAAGTAAATGTGGTGGTTAACTATTTAATGACAGGATGATAACGAAGAAAAAGAATCAAGGCGCAGTTGGTTGAGGTGTGGTGTGTGTGAAGGGAAGGCTCACGGTTCGAAACTGTGACACCCTTTTTGTGAAATTATTTTTTAATTTTCTTTTTAAAGCAGCATAATTTGAATAAAACAAAAATAAGCATATTTAAAATAAGACTTAATACTAATCTTATTAATATGCTAGAAATAGGTATATTAAAAATGTGACAGATTGCTAGAAAAAAACTGATAAAATGTTAGCTTTTAATTAAAGATTGTCTAAGCTTTTAAGACTCATAAAGCCATTCGAAAGAAAGTAAGCTGAAAATAGATCATTACTTAAACCTATTAAGCACTAATGTCTAAAAAAATAAGCAACTAAAATAAACTAAAGAGCACCAAAATCAATGAGACAGTTGAAAAAAAAAACACATTTAAAGGACTTTTGACCAAGATTTAAGTTAGGATTTAGGATAAATAAGCACTTGAAATAAGCTGAAAGGTAAGAACAAATTAAGGATAAGACTCAAATAACTCAAATAAGCTGAAATAAGCTAACTAAGAAAAGGAAATAAGCTAGAAAAAGGCAATTGCAATAAACAGTTACACTTCTCTTGTTTTTGTTTTTTTTTTAGATGAAAGGGCTTCTTGCAGCAAAGATTTAAGACTCAAAAAGACCTTTTGACAAAACTAAAACTCAAAATAGATTTTCCTTACACCTTAATGATCTTATTTTAATAAAAATTAAACTAAGAAAAGCTAAAATAAAACCTCAATTGATCTGCATAAACTGACTTTTAAGAACAACTCAACTAATTGACTAGACTGACTTTGAGCTAAAATATTTAAAATCCTATTCCAAATACTACAAACTCAAAACATGTTTAACTTGATGCAAATGAAACAAAATTTGGACACAAATAACATAACTTAAGTGGATTTTAAAGAAGCTCTACAAATAAGCATTTTGAAATTCAATTTAGACTAACAGACTTGAATTCTTGATAAAATAAACTACAAAACTTACAAATCCTACTCTAAGCTTATAAAAACTATCATTTAGACTATATTAAAGCTTATGGAAACTGGTTGAGTGCCAAAAGCATGTTACAAACTACTTAACCATTTAAAATGCTCTTATCCCAAACACCCCTTTAACTTTTAAAATTACATTAATAAGCTGAACGAGATCATAATAACCACATTAAGGACATATAAGCAATTTCTTTGGAAAAACAAGCACCAGAAAATAAGCTACTCTAATTAGTTAATTTTATTATTTTTTGACAGTTTTTATATAACTAAAATCTAAACTATGATTAAGCTCTAAACTAGTTATTTAAAACATAATAAGCTATTAGAAATACAAATGTGCCACATATATAAGCAGATAAGCAGTGCAATAAGCTAAAATAGAAATTTAAGCTAAAAATTGAAGTAAGACATACCTTGATCCCAAGCTCAAAACAGGGATCTAAATTTGCTCACAAGAGCTTAATCATCAAGCTAGCTTATACATTAAGCTCTGAATAAGCCCTATAAGCCCTTCCATTTCTGGCTTATCTTCCAAATGGCTTATTCAATTTTTTAAGGTAATTTGAGTGATAAGCTTATTCAGTTAAGCTTTAAACAAGCTTAACTGAATAAGTGATAGCTTATTAGATGAAGTGAGCTTATTTAGCTTATTAAGTACATTCAAAACACATTTTGCATAAAAGTGAAATAGAAATTTAACACAAGATTCTAAAGAAGATCTAAAATTTTATTAACTTTGAAAAGATTACAAGCTGAAAATGAAAAAGACAATAAGAAAAATTACACTAAATAAGCTACTAAAAACCACAATAAGTTAGATATCCTTTCTTTGTGTGAAACGTCCTCTATTTATAGTGAGGAAAGGATGATTCTAGAGCATGAGGAGCGCCCTTGAAGCTTTCATCTAAGCCCTTGATTCCAAATCTATCCATTAAAGCCATTGGATCACTTCCACGTCCTGTCCACCAATTGTATTGCTTAGGATCGCCAACGTGGCAAGGTAGTGATGTCAGAGGTGTCAGGGATTCCTTCTAGAAGCTCATAAAGCGTGGGGAGAGTGGATTTTACCCTGTGTTAGTTGTGAGTGAAAATGGGAGGGAAAAAGGGAAAGAGATGGAGGAACAGTAATTTTGACCCCGTTTTATCTTATGACTTTGACTTTGACCCAGGTTATGGATTTGGTATTGGGCTTATGACTTTGGACTTGGGCCAGGAAGTGAATATAGGATTAATGGACTTAAATTTGTATTAAAAAAGGCTAAGGTTTTGTATAGTATAAATCTTAATGGGCTGACCCAGCCCATTAAATGGGTACGGGTTGGTCCATTTAAAGATGTATACGCCTTCGGCTTCGATTTCTCATACTCTTCCAATCTTGTGCTCGGGTTTTGTCCGTTTTGCTTTGTTTTTGTCCATTTTAGATATATCCATTACCTACATAATACAAATCACAAAACACACATATACAATGCATTTTCATGTATTTTTTGGTAATTTAAGCTTATTTTACTAAAGAAAAATGATATGTGAATAAACACAAATCAAAAATCCCCTATATTAAGCTATTGTCGTGTCCTCATGCGATATCATATACACACATATAAAACTAAAATTTTCAACCCCCTAGACTAATTACCTCGAAAAGTAGCTAAGTGTTCATCAAGGGGGATTAAGAAATCGCTAGTTTAAAATGCCCCGTTTTACCATTTTTATATATATGCAAACACTTATTATTATCATATATTTTTTTAAGGGTAACTTTAAGGATCACGGAACAAGAAACACTAAAGGATAAATTCATCGTCCTCGATTTTTCACCTGCCCCAAACCAAACTTAAAAACGAAATCATTGTTAAATACAAGTTAAGATGCTAGCATTACTCATAAATGCTATTTGTGTGATGCATAGCTACTTTCCGCTCCCTTATTCCTAATGTCTAAAGATTTTATTATTATTATTCATGACAAATAAATTAATGTCTTATTCACATAAACTAAACCGTTGAGACCACAGTTCGATTGAAATCCTATCGAAAAAGATACGATAAGATGAAATTAAGTCCACATTAGGTTTCTAATCTTCGCATGATTTAGGGGTTATCCTTTTTAGATAACCCCGGAGTCAAAATTTGGCTTTATTATTATTATTATTATTGCAACATTATTAAACCTCGGTCATTTAAACAACTGCCATATCGGTATGCGAGCCGACTGTAACACCCCCAAAATCAGGTAGCAGCGGAATGGTAACAATGGGGTGCTACGTCAAAGTACAACAATCAAGATATAGGAAACGCCCATAAATGGACGTTTAAGACAAGATTTCATTCGATGCCATAGCAAAATATCAGAGTTTATACATTAGGTCCCATATGTTTTAAAAGAGTAATAAACATTTCAAGTACATATTTAATTAAACAAAAGCTTCATAATACCCAAAAGATGACTTAAGTTTTTAAAGATAATAAAAGTTGCATTGAATATAGATAAAACACAGAATCCGTCTTCATTGATATCCGCCACGGCTCCCCTCCAATCTTCATACCCTAGGACCTGAAATTACATGCTAAAAGTCAACACAAAGGTTGAGTGAAATCATAGGTTTATCGGTAAAAAGGGTGGACCACAAGATCGAAGTAATAGTAGACTCTGAAACACATTCAGTAGTCCAAAGCATTTATTATTGCACTAAGCTCATGACCCCGAAGCCTTAACTAGATTTGTGCCCCAATCAGAATATAGGATGCTTGCCAACAACCTAACACCTCTCAATGTTAAATGCACCCGATCAAACTAGTGACCCAAAGTAAATGTGGGGATTGTCCAAGCAGATAGACTATCCATACACTACCTGCATACTACAATAGCAATTAACGGTTCATGATAAATAGGGACTTCACGGAAATAAGGTAACTTAGCAATAATATTCAGGCAGTAATCTGGATAGCATACACTTTGTAAACACTTTGAAAACACTTAGAAAAACACTTGTGTCCAATAGTAAAACAAGCAATGTAATTCACCCCGTAGATTTTGTAAAACAATTAACGTAGTAAAAAAGGGGCTATGAACTCACCTCGAGTGAATGGTAATCAACAAGTATTCATAATAGAAAAATGCGTCACGAAGGAATCCGAAGGCAACCTAATCCAATATAGGTCGTATAAGTACTAAACACTTGGGGGGGGGGGGGGGGGGGGGGTTGATTATTTATAGGTCGTATAGCTCATCATACTATCGTTCGGGCTATCATAATTAAGAGGTCATGTAGTGAACGTATGAGGAGCTAGGACACTTTAAATCGTAAACCCCCCCCATAAAAACAACCTCCCGTCCGAACCCACCCCGAAGAGGCCTCATTATGAAACTCCCTAGTAATATAGCACTTTGCTTAACTAATACCACATATAGGTCTATATAGTTCAATCCCACTAATTGTTTTGGAAAAATTGTGTTTAATAAGTTAAAAACGTTTATAATTACCGTTTTAGTAAAACTGGCGTAACTTTCGCGTTTTAAGTCCGATTTTGACGTTTCTTATGCCCACGCTTTCGTATTAGGACGAGTTATCATAATTTGACATTTTCATATTTTGACCCTTTGATGAACAGTATTTTACTGTTCACACCAGTTATAAAGTTATTTTTATAGTTTTAATTATCGTAAAACCCGTAAACGTCATATTTTATTCGTTATAGCTCCGTTTTTAGTGATTCTTTCGAGCACGTTCTCGTAATTGAAAGTTATACTTATTTATGAGGTTTACAAAAATAATTATTTCTGTCATGAACAGTAACTTTTATAAAAATAGTTTTATAAAAGTATTAATTGTCGTAAACTCGCGAAATTCATAACTCGTTCGTTATTAATTGAAAAATTACGATTCTTATAATTTTGGAATCCAAAATTGTATAATTTGTTAAAAATAACCAACTGGGCTGGTCTGAATCATTTTTAAAAAAAGTTGATTTAATAAGACTTCTTTACGACTCCGTTTATATAAGCGTATAACTTGTTTTTTACCGTATCTTTTCGTTATTTAAATCCGTTTTCGAGTTTCTTCTCTTTTTGGAATCATCAGAGAACGTATTATTTTTATATAATGTCAAATCCACTGTTTGAAATTTGAATTATAAACAGCCCCTTAAGAATCCATACTTATACTTTTATTTAAAGCATAATGATGTAGCTTTTACTTTTGGTAAACTTACCCACAATCTCATATTTTCAATAAGTATTATATGTGATACATATAATATAGTCCATTAGTTCATCCTTTGACCAAATGTCCAAGGTAATAAGATTAACAAGTCCATAATAACACTTAAAAATCATAACTTCATTAAGTAAACCCTAATTTACTAGTTTATCCATAATCATTTTTATACATAAGCCAAGTGTGTAAAAGTCTTACAACCATTTTGTAAACTCAATATACCATCCATATAACATGTGTACAAATCCATAAATCATGTTTACAAGAAAATCCACTTTTAAAATGTTAAACATATCCTAAATGGTGATTTTACTACATAGCACATCATATACATAAAAAATCATAAAATGAAAGTTTTAAAGGTTTATAAAGACTTTTTTTCCCTAACTCACGTCAACCACAAAGACCATAGGACACCATATTTTTTTAGACCTCCTAGCTACTTGTACACATGATCTAAAATGCCAACATCCTTCCAACATGTTTCCTTGTTTCTCTCCTTGTCCAACCGCCCCCTCCTTATGTCTTCTAAGTCTTGACTTGATAATAGTATCCTTGACTAACTACATGTAATATATACTCACGCATACTTGAAGATACTATGCAGACTCATTTTATTATAAAAAAAATCAACTTTATCTCTCTTTTTCTCTTACGCAACCACGACACAACCACAATAACAATACATAATTCATAAAATTTATTTTACCACATATTCAAGTAATCACACATCACATTCAAGACATTCTAAAGGTGTCTTGAAGGTTTACTTAAGAGTTTGCAAGGGTTATATACAAGAAGAAAGCTAGCATTTTGTTAAGAAATTTGGGTTTGGTTTGGTTTGTTTGGATGTGAGCCGCGGCTAAGACTCGAGAGGGACGAGACGAACTCTTTTATTTTCCGACTTTGCTCCGTATAGCTTTGTGAGCCTTTTTTTGTGTATTTCGATTATTTCATTATTTGATTTGATTTACGTAAATATGTATATGTGTGGTGAAATCGATTGAAATTTGCGGCGTAGGGAAATAATATGATTGGATTTATACGAAGTTATAAGGTATATTGGATATATTTTTGGTGAGTTTTTGGGTCGAAAATGGGTTTTAACGCATTTTGTAACCGGTTAATTAGACCAGAAAACGGAACAGGTTATTCGGGGTTCGAGATTTTGGAAAATCAAATTTTGGTTTGTAAATTATACTACTAGATTATATTTTACGGAACGCTTTGACTACTAAATGGGACTTCTAAATCCCCAATATCGTAAGAAACATGTATACGCTAGATCGATATATATATCTTGTGTAGGGAACTTAAGGTCTCATTTTGAACGTATACTAAATCGCAGCTTTGGTATTTAATATTATGAGCTCTTTCGGTACAGGTTCGGCCTTCGGCGAAACACGAAACTTGTTCGGAATGACGTTTTACATAAAATATTTTTTTGGTCAAAGTCGTGAAAATGTGATATAATGTGGCGAAAATTTGAAGTCAAACTTTTGTAATTTTATTAAATAAATATATAAAGTTTCAGCAGATTACTCGTGTAAGGGCCTTTTTGGGTCATTTTCTGTCGAGTTCAGGTCTCGGCTAAAACTAATATATGTAGTCGTTTATCGGAATATAGTTTTCTCAAAATTTGCCTGCTTGATACCGAGTCGCGGAAAAGGGATTTAGTGGGTCGTTTTGGGCGGGTCAGTCTTAGAAATAATGTATTTTATTAAAAAGTCAAGTTGTAAAGTCATCAATGGAATATCAGTAAACATGTTACGACTATGAAGGCGATTTTCGATTTATAAAATAACTATCGAATAATATATTATAGTAAGTAATTACTTTTGAGGAGTTGGTCGATTCTAAATGAAAAGTATAAAAAATATTAAATTTTCTGAACATTGAAACTTACCGGAAAATGAAAGAATTTCTACTAAAAGGAAATTGTATATATGTTTGGATGGAAAATTAAAATGTATATAGTAAAATTATTTAAGGGTTTAAGGTTTAGAATAACGCGCAAGTGGATTTCTGTCACACAACTCACACAATCACACCTCAAAAACTACAACGCACACACAACACACATTATTTATATATTATATAATTAGATATATATATCCATATATATTTATAGAATATGTTTTAGGAGTTTCGATTATTTGTACCGATCGTTGATCGTATTTTGTACTATTGTAAGCGAGAGACATTAATTTACTTGTTCGGGTCTCAAGATGTGGCTGCTTCGTTTTGTTTATTATTTGGTTATATTGTTCGTGGATCGTTGAATCATGTGAGTGCATAGCCTCGGTCTTTTTCTCTGTTAATGGTTTTTTCATTAATTGTTTTTGGGGTGAGGTATCTTGATCGTTTTGACTAATATAAACTAGCGGATTTACTAATATGCATTACCATGTACTATTCTTAGATAAGCTTGATTGTTTACTTATCATGTTTCGGTGTTCACTTGAATAACCGACATTTGAAACCGTGAATTTTTGATACACATTATTGGTTGGACGCTTGGACCACCCATGGGTTTTCTAGCTTGTATGACTATCAGGGTTAATGAAGAAGTATTTGGGTTTTGTTTAATCTGGGCCATTTTATGTCCCTTCCATGACGTCAATTGCTATTTTAGTGAGCGCTTCTAGTGTTGTGGATTTGACTACGGGGTCCTAACAATCCACCCTGGAATTTCTGGTCAAAGTTGATCATGGTGATGTAACATTTGAGGAACTGTAGTGTGTTGGAAGACACCTACCTTATTTGGGGGACATATACTGTTAAGGTTTAACGGCGGTTATAGAGCATGTAGATGACAATATACTTTACTTAACTTGGTGGAATTTTGTTTCTCTTGTACTACATTACTTGTTTTAGACATTCGGGAATTACCGTTCTTGTCCACAAATTACTTAATGGTCTTGTGGTCTCTTTTAAATACTTCTTGCATCTTTATTTAAATCTCTTTGGATTTCCTAATTATGTACTTTGACATTGTGTTGTAACGCTACTTTTATTCTGAAAATATTTTTTAATTATTGCAACATGTATTTACTTTAATCTATGAATTCAACCAACATTATTGTTGACGTTTTGAAGATTTTTTCTCAGGTTACTTATTTTGCTTAGCTGAGCTTTTGGGGCATTTGAGTCTGCGCGGATATATTATTTTTAATCAGGTTAATAACATGAGTCCATTCGACAACAGTTTTTAAACAAAATGTGTTCTATTGCGTGATTAATTGGGACTTGTTGGTAACACTGGATCTTTAATATATCGAATGTGAATCTTTTTATATCGTCCTCATTTTGATGTCGTTTTCCTGTGACTCTGTGCGTATGGACTATGATGAGTAAGCACAATTGTTTCCATTAGATGCTACCAGATTTTGGGGTGTTTGTTCACAGATCGGTTTCTGAGTCTGAAGTCACTAGTGGCATCTAGTCGTTTTCAAAAACTCGACTAATGACTTGTTTTTCAAAATCGAGTGTTATTTTCTTGTTTTATTGATATCCGTGCGCGCTTGATCAGGTTATTATCTGCTTCTTTGCTCTCTATTCTATTACTTGGGTATCGAGCATTTAATACGTTGATCTATGATTTCGTCTCGTATGGCTATTTATGAAGTCTTTACTATTTACTTCTTAAATGGTCAGTTTATAAATTTTGATCATTTGTTTTTGTGTACTTTTCTGGATTTTCATTTTACTCCCTTGAGTTCAATACTGGAATTATATAAGGAGATTTATACTTATGGGTTAATTTCTTCCTTGGTCTACTTACGTTTACTTCAACCTTTAACAGATTTTACTTTATCCCGTTTTGATGATATCTAAATATTTCAGCATATTCTTGTAATTCTACTGGTTACTTTACATTCGGATCACGAGTTGAACACTCTTCTTATAATCGACATGTTGTTTTGTAAATCCATCGCCTTTGAAGTCTTCCTGTTGATGGGTGAGTACGAAATTACTTGTCCCCTACAT
>BQNB010002053.1:0-10000 GCA_026074375.1 Tanacetum coccineum | reverse complement strand
CGTGATTTTGATACTTTCTGCTTTTTTCTCTTGTGTAAACGGCCCCTACCATATCTTATCGATAACTTGGACTTTTTAATAAGTTATTGACCAAATTCTTTATCAGTACATATTGAATGGTATAGCAAGCCTTTCTCATTCAGATCAATATACAAAGCAAAATCACTTGGAACACACATCTCTTTGTTTTCATCTCCTATACCCATCGTCTTAAATTACTATAGAAATCATAAAAAAAAATTCTATGAAGTGTACAAGTATTTTAGGATATATTTAAGATATTGAAGAAGGTTTTGGAAGTTTGGTGTTGGTTTGTTGTGGGCTGTGAGTCGCGGTCTGGCTAAGAATCGAGTGGGACGAGACGAACTTTTTTTATTTCGAACTTTGATACCTGTTTATTAGCGTTGTGAGAACTATTTTCTTTTGTCTATTTCGATTATTTCATTAATCTTTGATTTGTATTTACGTAATTTTCGTATATGTGTGGTGAAATCGATTGGAAAATTGCGGCGTAGGGAAAAAATTTGTAGTTGTGTTAAGGCTGGATTTTTACGAAATTTTAAGGTATTATTGGATATATTTTTTGCGTGAGTTTTTAGGGTCGAAAATGGGTTTTAAAGCAATTTTGTAAGGCGTTAATTAGACCAGAATGAAACAGGTTATCGGGGTTCGAGATTTTGGAAAATCAGAGTTTGGTTTGTAAATTACATCATTTCTCATTTTTACGGACGCTTTGATATAAAATGGGACCTTCTATCTCCCTAATAACGAAGATAAATGGAGCTAGATCGATAATATATATACACTTTCAGTTGAATCTTAGTCTTTTTAATAAATTTACTCAATTGAAGCTTTTGGTAATTTAATATTTTGAGAATTTCGGGATCAGTTTAGGACCTTCCGGACGCAACAACCTTTAAACCTTGTTCGGATTGATGTTGTACTAAAAAATATCTTTTGCCAAAGTCTTGATACTTGATTTATAATGGGTTCTCAATTGTGAAGTTTAAACTTTGTATTCTTTATAAATACAATATATATAGTTGCAGCAGTTTCTTGTAAGGGATCATTGGTCATTTTCTGTCAAGTTTAAGTCTAAGCTAAAACTAAAATAGTTGTTCGGAATATACGTTTTCGCATAAAATTTGATTTAGAACTCCGTTAGTCGCGGAAAAGGTGATTTAGTGGGTCGTTTTGGTTCGGTGTTAGACTTGAAAAATAATGTATTTTTTTAAAAAGTCAAGAGTAAAAAGTCAACAAGGATTAGTATACGTTAAGAACTATGAAGGTGATTCGATTTAAAATTTATTATCGACATAATTTTATTATCGTAAGTAATTATTTTGAGCGTTCGGTCTGATTCTAAAGAAATAATAAGTATAAAATAGTTACTTTCTAAAAATAGAAACACTTACAAAAAATAAAAAGATTTCCCAATAATAATGAAAATAGTATATGATTGGAGGAAATAGTATTATGTTTTTATCCTTACAGTTGTTAGGTTAGATACGCACACGTAGGTTTTTGTCACAATTAAGTATGTTGAATATTTATTATATTATATTATATATTTATATATATAATATATATATTTTTATTTATATATATATAGATATATATTTATATATTCTTCGTGTAACGATGTACCGCATCGTTTGCTCGTATTTTGTAGTATTGTACATCGAGCGAAATATTTATTAGGTCGTGATCGAGGATCGTTGCAAGGTCGTTTGTATTTGGTTTATTTTGATCTGAAGATGTGATCTATTGGTGAGTTTATAAGCCAACCTTTTATACTTTTTATGGTTTATCATTAAACTAGTTTTTCGTGTCGTGAAGTAATAATGCTGTTTTAACTAAATAATCTATTGTATTTCTTACTACATTATGCCTTACATGACTCTTTCTTACTAAAGCCTTGATTGTTTAATACATATGCATTTGTGATCATTGATTTACCTACATTTGAAATCGTGATTTTTGATACATTATTGGTTTACTTATGGACACAAGGTTTCACAATTTTTTTCGCTAATCCAGATTACTGCCTTGATATTATTGCAATTAAGTTTCCACATTGCCATTTCAGGTCACTACCATATCATTGAACGTAAATTGCTATTTATAGGCGCGCTAAGTGGTGTGGATAGTCTATGGGTCTAACAGCTCCCACCTAGGATTTCTGGTCAACAAGTTGTTACTGGGTGATTTTTAAAATTTTAGAGGAACTTGTAGGTGTTTTGGCAGTTTAAATATGACGCCACTTCCTTATTTAGGGCACATATCAGTTAACGGTTCGGGTCTATCGAGGCTTAGTGCAATAATTTGATACTTAGACTTGGCTGAATTTGTTTCTCTTGTCTACATTAATAGTTTTAGACGTTTAAGATTACTTACTTTGTCCATCATTACTTTATGTACTGTGGTACACTTGTGAATACTTGGTTTTATGATAATATCTCATTAGGAATCTTCATAAATATTCTTTGGATAAAAAAGATTTGCTTTACGATATTTTCTTCTGAAATATTCTTAAACTTATTTTCAACACTGATTTTACTTGAAACTATGAAATTTCACCAACACATTATTGGTTGAACGTTTTGCATGTATTTTTTCGGTTATTATTTTGTTACGTTGAGCATTGAGAGCATTTGAGTGGCGGAATAATTATTTGTGAGGCACTTAATAACTTGGGTCTTGACAACGTTTGTTAAAACAAAGATGTTTTCTATTGCATTTATTTGGGACCTTTGTAATCTAAAATTTATATCATCGTAAGGCTTCGTGATATCCCCCCCCTCCGTCCTTTAAACAACTGCCACATCGGTATGCGAGCCGACCATGGTCCAAGAGTCTTATTTTGACCAGGAGATCCTCGACCTTTTTGAAAACTGTCACATCGGTATGCGAGCCGACCATGATCCAGTAAACTTTTATCAGTCTTGGATTTATTATTCTTACTATGGGCCTTCTTTTGAAGACTGCCACATCGACAGCGAACCGACCAGAGACAGTAAACTTTTATCAGCCCACAGTTCTTATTATTATTATTACCTCCACCCTTTAAACGACTGTCACATCGGTATGCGAGCCGACCATGATCCAGAAGTCTTATTTCGGCTTCGGTTTATAATTATTTTTATTATTTAGCCAAATTTCAAGTCTTGTGGTCTTTTAACTACCTAGACAACGGTAGCGAGCCGTCAGGAATCGGTAGCCTATTTCCCCACAACACTGACAAAACCTCGATGTGTACCTTACTTTCACCAGAAGGAATCTCTACGAAGGGATCTAAACTAAGAATCACAAAAACCAAAGCAACTTTATTTATTAACAATTATATAACGTTTATTAAGCTGATGGGAGCAAAAAGCCACAATTAACCTCTATGAGCTCTAAAGAGTTCCAACTACTCCACGCTTAGCATCTAACTTATATTCAACTCTATCATTTCTCATTCTTCGCAAATTTAAAATCTTTAATAAAAATATCCGCGAATGCTTAGTCTAATAAAAACAAGCTTTGCATATTTAAAGTCTATTATGGAAACTTGCAAACTCTTGGCTTTTTCAAGCTAGATATCGCGTTTTAAAGCTTCTTGTATAAAAGACTAGCAAAAGCTTAAATTTATATAAGTTAAAGGGCAAGCTAGAGCGCAACATGCTGGATTAAGTCAAAATTTATTCTTATTCTAACTATCGGAAAATCAAAAACACTTATTCTATTTTTGAATTTTTTTTAATTGTGGCCTAAAATTACATATTTTTTCTATTTTTGGTGATAAAACGGGGTTACGTAAAGACAAGGCAAATGTAAGTAAGATCAAATCGAAAGATCCCCCCATACTAGAACTAAACATTGTCCTCAATGTTTAAAGGGTCTCTATGTAAATCTAAAGCCGTTTATTAATTATGCTAATAGATAAACGTTAATCAATAAGATCTAGGATATCGGATTCCCATATATAAGCATGCTAAGGATTGAAGATCGAGTGAATGATGGAAAAAACCACGAGCACGAGAGTCTTCAAAATCCAAGGCAATCTTGAATATAAAACACAAGCCACGAAACATGAGAAAGGAAGAGGCGAGCCTCCTCACGTCACACTTATTCATAACTATTATACTAATATACTACTACTAGGGATAAGCATGGGTTGCTACCCACGAAGCGCTTGTTTTTGTGCGAGTCTCTAGCTTGACTCTCCCCATATCATCGTGATATTAGGGACAAAACATGTGGAAGAGAAAATCTTTTCATATGCCACCGAATCTAAGAAATAAAAGCTATAAGCGGAGATGCCGGGGTCAAAAATGATATCCTCACTCCCGGATGAGAGAGGAAGAGAAGAATCCACCGGATAGGTGAAATAAGGAAGAAAAATTTGGATAACATACGTGAGGGAAAGATAATGGCGATCCTCAAAGGGTAATTTCACATATGTTGGAGAAAAAAATTTCTCCTAAATCTCGGGGTCAAAAACTTTGATCATACTCTTTAAATTATCAGGTTTATTATTTAAGCTTTTTGGTTCATGATCTAAGAACACCTTAGGAGGGAGAATAGGGAAAGTGTCACGGATTTTCCTTCAAGAATGTTAATAGGAGAGAAATCATTACACTCACTATCACTCTCGGGTGTACCCTCAGACTCACTTGGGATTGGGACAAGGTCCTCAACACTAGACTTTATGAATTCGTCTGATTCCTTTTTAGGAATAGTGCTAAGATGCTCATCCCCCATACTGAGAGAGTCCTCGGGATCCTCAATTGGTAAGACGGGAGGGGAAGACGGAGGAAGTCGAGAAATAATGTCACTCAAAGAAATAGTTCTCTCCTCATCGTCATCATCATCATCATAGCAAGTAAAATTAAAACGTCGCGAAGGCTCGGGAGTATGAGTACTAAGATTAGCTACCTGCTCTCGTTGCCGAAGCTCTTTCTCATTAGTGATTTTATTAATTTCAATACTCATTTTATCAAAATTAGCCTTAAGCTCATCAACTTAATTTCACATTCCCTTTTATAATGAATATCATATCTCTCATTACGATAATCTTTAGTCTGAATTTGATTGCTTATACTTTGCATTTCCTCTAAATACTGTTGCTTCTGAAGCTCCATAACTTGTATGCTTATTTCTTGAGGAGGTGATTGATCGATGGGATACTGCGAGGGTTAGTCAAATCCAGAATAGTTAGAATTAGGCTCAAAGTAGTTTTGATTCATCGGTTGACACTGAAAACTTTCATGAGGACCCCCACAGTTTTCACAAAAAGGATATTGTTGTGGAAAACTCGGTGAATTTTGTGGATAATAATTATCACTAAAGTTTTGATTATAGCACGGTTCCTACTCATAGATAAGCGGCACCCGTGGTGGACAATCATAACCATAATGAGTGTCGTTCCCACATAACTCGTACGAGTATGTCTCGGGTTGGTGTTGTGGCGGTTGGTAAGAAAAATCAGGAGGATTATCAAAAGAATTCTGATTAGGAACATCAAAGGATGAATTTCCATCTCTTGAAGCGCAAAACAAACAAAATCCTCCTCTAAGATTATATCCACGCCTTTTTCAAGTACACTATTGACAACGTACACCATCTTCTAATGGATCTTCACACCCAAAACAATGAAATTGGTCAAACAAAGATGTTTGGGGCTGTGAAGGTGGGTAGGAAAAATCGGGTGTTTCATCATTTGAAATGGGATCGGGGTTACGGACAAACTCGTCTCCGAAACTTACATTGGTACATTGCCGACAATTTCCATCGTTAAACGGACCTCCACACCACGAGCACCCGAAAACCAAGACATGTTGAAGAATTATCGGATAAGAGGGTAGAGAGAATAAGAATTAAATAGAATAAAGACAGAGAAGAATATTTATAGATGTTTTAAAATAATACATAAGAAAAGAAATTAATAAAAGAAAAATATTTTTGGGTAATCGATAGCAAAACGGTAGCTCTTTAGAAAACTCACAAAGAAGCGGAGGAGCGGGTAAGCGTGAAGCGTTCTAAAAACCTTCTCCTTTCGGGTTAAAGTTCATAGGATCGACCCTCCTTATACCTCTCTTATAGTTTGTTAATCTAAAGGTGAGCCGATTTAACAATTGACAACACGGTTATTTTCAATATTAAAATAAAAGAAAATAAAAATAGAAGTATAAAATATTTTTGTATTTTTATTTAAAATAAAATGAAAACTTTCACGGGGAAAGGATCTTCAAGGCTCGAACACGAACAATCCCGTAAAAATCGCTACACCTCTCCCCGGCAGCGGCGCCATTTTGATAAACGTTATGATACGTATCAAAAAAAATAACCATCAATATATATATATGAAATACATATACATAAGCAAAGTATCATACAATTTATTCTTAGGAAAGAATAAAAAGTAATCAACACGGGTATCGTTCTCCTCGGTGAGAGATGAATGGAAATTCTATGTTCATGTTGTAAATCGAGCTTGATTGTCATATAAATTTTGGTTTAAATTATAAATCTAATAACGCAAAGGGAAAGCACATAAAGGTATGCTTAAACTAGAAATTAAAGCAATTTAAAAATCTAATGACATTTAAAACAAATAAAAACTAATTAAAAACTAAATTAAACTAACTATTTAACTAAATATGACAAATTAAAACTCTAAAAACTTAAATTGCAAATTTCTAAACTAAAATGCATTAATCTATTTTTTAAAACGCAGAAAATATTTTTTTGAACTTTTAAACTATTTAAAACTATTTTTTTAACTTAATAATACTAAAAATTAGATTAAAATTACTAAACTTAATCCTAAATTTTTTAGAAAATTCCTAAAAATACTTAAAGCTAAAAAGGAGGTTTTCAAAGAAAAATTACTCAAAAAGCTAAAACGGATAAGCTGCTAAAAATCTAATAAGCCTAATAAGCTAAATACTAAATAACCTATAAGAATTAAATGGTGCAAGACATGTATGAAAAAGACCCAAAGGCGTGTTGGTTAAGGTGTTGGTGTGTTGAGGGGGAGGTCACAGGTTCGAGTCCTGTGACTGTCCCTTTTTGCAAAACATTTATTTTAAATTTTTTTCTCTTTGAAAAAGCTAATCTATAAGCTAAAATAAGAAACTTAAATATAGAACTTTTAAATATAAAACTTATTAATAAGCTAGAATTAAGCACAAATAATAGAGACAGATTGGCTTTTTTTAAGTGTTTGGGTTTTCTAGCAAAACTATTTTAGCTTTTAGACTCAATCAACTAATTGAAAACTTAATAAGCTAGAAACAGACTTACCCCTGGACCCAATAAGCACTTAAGACTAGAAATGAGCAAATCAAATAAGCTGAGAAGCACCAAAAGAGCACAAAGACATTATTAAGACTTTTGACATATAACTAACTGTTTGGACTTTTATGAGACTTAATAAGCAAAAGGATAACTAATAAGCTGCAAACAGACCCTCACTTAGACTTAATAAGCTAAAATAAACTTAAAGAAAGCAAACTTAATAAGCTAAAAGACCTTAAAAGGGCTTTGAGATGGTGGACTAAAAGATAGAATTCAAGGGACAATTACCAACTTTTTAAGCTAACTCTATGAACTAATAAGCAAAAGGAATAAGCTACAAAGTGAAAATAGATTGAGATTTTGACTCAAATACACAAATAAACTGGTTTTAAGCTAGTAAGATCAGGGAAGAAGCTAGAAAAGTAAAATGAAAAGGACAGACTACTCTACTTGTTTTTGGCTCATTGAAAATGAAGTGACAAATTATAACTAAAAATTTAAGACTTAATAAGCAAAAAGCTTAAAACAGATAAAGACCTTGACTCTAAGAACACTTAAAAACTAGAATTAAGCAAATAAGTATAGAAATAAGCTAGAAAAGACAAAATAAAAATGACAGTTTACTCTATTTTTGTTTTTTTAGATTTTTGAAATCAAAACTTGAAACTACAATTTGACTTAAAACTACTTTTGACACACTAAAATTTTAAAACAGATGAAGTTCAGACTCCAATAAGCGAATTGCAATAAAAAATTAATCAAGTCTAAGCTAGATTATGACCACATTTTGATCTGCAATATCAGACTAATATGAGCAAAAACCACAACTAGAAACACTTGATTTTCAGCTAGATTACTCTAAAAAGCAACCTCAAAATCTAAAGTCTTGAAACAGATTCATATTGATGCATAAGAAACTAAGTTTTGGACACAAAAACTACACCTTAAGCCTATTTTTTATAAATCTAACTTATAAGCAGTTTAGAACATCATTAGGAATGACAGATTTGAGATTTCGATAAAACAGCAAGAAAACTAAACAAAGCTTAATCAAAGCTTATTAAAACTATCATTAAGACTTAGTTAGAGCTTATGAAAACTGTTTAAATCCTAAAAGCAACCCTAGCAGTCTTAACTCTGTTAAGACTGCTTGTGCCAAACACTCCTTTAAATCTTGTAAATCAAATTTTAAGCTAAGACATACCTATCTTAGCTTGGATTATTGAAAACACATTAAGCTCAATGATATTAAATGAAAAATAAGCACAAATTAAGGAAAAATAAGAACTTAGCAATAAGCTACACTAATAACCTATTTTAACTAATAAGATTGACAGAATCTAATAAGCTCTAATCAAACTAAAACTAAGCTATAAACTAACATATTAAGCTGTCTCAAGACAGAATAAGCACAAATAAACTATGAATAAGCTAAAATAAGTAGAATGATAAGCAAAACTAGAAATTAAGCTTAAATAGTAAAATGAGTGTGTACCTTGATCCCAGCTTAACAGGGATCTAATTTGCTCAAAGGATCTTATTTATAAGCTTCAGCTTGTTGTAAACAAGCTAGTAAGAACACCATAAGCCCATCTATTTCTGGCTTATCATCCAAAATAGCTTAATATGCAGAACTTTGAGGTATTGTGAATAAAATGGCTTATTCAGCTAAGCTTTGAGGAGGCTTGGCTGAATGAGCAATTGCTTAAAAGGTAATGAGCTTATTAGATTATTTTAAACATATTTAAACAATAATAGCATTAAAGTAAAAACAGATATTAAACACAATTAACTGAAACTGAACTTTTTATTAATTGAAAAGAAATTACAAGTTTTGAAACGAAAATTACAATAAGTTAAAATTACACTTAAAAAGCTAACTACACCACTTCTACACTACTCCTACTCTAGATATCTACACACTTTTTCCTTACACTACTCCATACCTCTATGATATCTCTCCTCATGTGTGAGTGCATTCCCTTTCTACTTTTTATGGCACAAGGAAGAGGCAAGCTTCTAGTGTGCATGGTGCGTCTGTGGCTGTCCATGGCTCAATAGCTGTGTCTCCTCGGGATGGCCAAAATCCCTCTCCATTTCGACCCTTGGGCTCTTCTCCGCGCCTCTTCTTCACCATTGCTCTTGTGCTGGAGGTGAGCCTTGGTCTCGCGGGTGTGCACAAAAAACACGTGCACACACAGAACAAGTAGACCGACTAGATCACACCAACAGCACAGTACTTAGAGATTATGAGAAAACCACCCACAACAGGCTTAACACACCCCCCTCTCATTAGTAAAACCTCGAATAAGTGTATTAACCCTAATTATTCTATTGTCAGCTAACTCAACGTCATAACCATGGTCTAATGTAATTGGAATGATATTGATTTGGGAGTTAAATGCAGTAGACACAAAACTCCTATCGGCACCCATATCAGATAGGATAGAAGCATAGCAATTGTTTAGAAGGAACGTACCCGTAATGAAGTTTGAGTCTGGGTTTGTCCTTGCAATGCCCACCGCATACGCTCTTGCTAGAGCATTGCCATTTCTAACTGGGTTGCCTCGGTTGTTGTTCTTTAGTTTTAGACACTCCCTCATGAAATGTCCTTGGGCTTCGCACTCATAGAAAGTAGCTTTTTGACCTACCACAGTGCCCCTTTGGTTGTTAGCAGTATTGGCATTTACAGTACTCCTACAGTCACGGGCCAGAT
>BQNB010002052.1:113621-125953 GCA_026074375.1 Tanacetum coccineum | reverse complement strand
TCCAAGTTTCTCTAACAATCCAACCCACATCTCACTTCTTGTTCTTGGTTGATTCATAAGATTATTTGTATTCTACAATCACTAACTTAGGGACTAACTGTGTAAAAGACTTAAGGGCTAACGGGGCTAAAGCATTTAACAGGCAAGGACTAAATGAGAAACATTTAAAGTTCAAAAGTTACAAAAACAATCCCTGAAGGCCACCCCGTTTTTCACCCCTAGTTCTAATAAGCCCAAAAATAAGGTGAAGTTAAAAACAGCTTAAAATTCAAAACTCAAAAGACCAAAGTTGTAGAATAAGCTGGGGAGATCAACTTTAACAAAAGCACTATGGGCTGAAACTCAAAGATAAGCTCTAAAAGAGCTTCTCAATAAGCTGACCTCAGTAAGGAGGCATTTGAGCTCATTTTAACTTAAATGCTTGCACAAGGCTTGATATAAGCTCAAATTGAAAACCAAAAGCTATTCTAGATAGCTTATAATGTGTATGAACTAGAAATGATAAGAAAACTAAACTGAGAACACTGAAAGTTAACTAAAATCAAGGAACAAATAAGCAAACTCAAGAAAAACACTTAAAACTTCAAAAACCAAATTGGCCAAAACCTTAAATAAGCTAAGACAGAACCTTAGCTTATGAAAACTTAACAAACAACCTATAAGCAACTAATTTAAGCAATTGAACCTACTACTTCAAGCTAGAATCTAAAATTTAAAAGCTAAAATTTATAAGCTAGAAAATGCAAATTAAAACTTAATCTATAATAAGCTATACTTAGACTTAACCCTACTTGAATTTATAAGCTTAAATCCTACTTTTACTTAACTAAAGACTAGGCTAAAAAGTGACAGTACTAACTGTGACAGCAGTACTAACTTTTAGTTAGTACTGGTGCACTTTGCACAAGTTCAAACCAAGAGTGCAGGTTTCCTAAGGGAAAACCTGCACTTAGACACACTCCAATAGAGTGTATAAACAAAATGCAAGCAAGATCTAAGCCTTGGAGGGCTTAGATCAAAGTTTGCATAAGTAAATTTCAAAGGAAAATTCCCCTGGTGCTGGCACACTTAATATAAGCTCAAATTCTTTAAATTTTCAAATCTAATTTATAAAAACTCATTTCCTATTGTATTTAACTAGATTCAAAGCTGTCTAAAAAGGTTTTGCACAAAACTTTTGACTTTAGATGGTCAAACATGCTTATGCCAAACACCCCTTTACTACTAGGACATAAATAACTATGAGCTTAAATTGTAAATCTAATTAATAAGCACTAATTACCAGATGATTTTCAGCTTATAATCACCCTAACTAACATGAATTAACAACTAATTAAACATTAATCTAAGATTCAAACTAATTTCTACTATTTTTGGTTTGTTAAGGTTTTTAAGACAAATATATGGAATACTATGATCTAAACTAAGAAAAGCAAAAACAGATTAAGATAATGAACTAATAAGCAAATATAATAGATAAAAAGCAAAAATAAGCAGATACTAAGCAAGCAAATAAGCAGATCTAGCAATTACAAGCAATAAGAGATTTACTTAAGCAAGAAATAAAGGTTTTCAAAGAGAAACTTATAATTCACTCTAGCTAAACAAGAGTAACCAAATTTGGCAGCTACAAGCTCCCTAGCTTATTAATAAGCTAGGGTATAAGTCCTTAGGATCTCTTCTAAGTTAAGATCCCCTTCCAAAAACTTAATTTCAATGCATTCCATAGTAAATGTAAGTTAGACTGGTTTAAGGTTTAGATAGGATTAATTCTGAATTGATTAAGCTTAATTTCAGCTTATAGACTGAAAGAGCCTATTAAGAGCTTATTAAAAATTATAGCTTAATATCAAATAAGAGCTTATGAATAATAAGATTTTGAGAGATTAAAACAACTGAATTCATTAATAAAAAGTTTGCTTACAATACTTAAAAGGAAAATTACAATTTTGAAAACAACATAACTGATTAAAAAGGAATTTAAGCTAAAAATAGAATTAAGCTAAAAACTATCTAGGTAAAAAATTATGCGTGTGTGTGAACTGTTGAGGGCTATTTATAGCTGCCTTGGATCCTTCTAGCCTCTTGAGTCCCTTTCAAATTCTTACAATCTCTGCCATCCAATCATATCAAACTTTTGAACAAGCTTTATGGCCGTTGGATCACTAAGTGACCTCACACGGATTGCCAACGTGGCAATCCGTTTGAGGCTCACTTGTGCTTCTTTACTGAGTGATTTAGTACAAAAACCCACATATACTTGTGCTTCTTCCATTGATGACGTGTGAGGTGAGCTTGAGTGAGGATAAGTAACCCCTTGATTTGACTGATTTGACCCTTCCTTAGTGTTAACGAGCTCATGAATTGACTTTCTTGACCCTTAATTCCATAAAGCCCTTTGATTTTGACTGTTGGGTAAAGATGGGACGACGGGTGAATAGTAAATGGGATTCGCGCCATTTTATTAACAGTTAAAACTGTTATACTTTGAAGAATTTGCAATTCTAGCCCCTCTCTTCCTTTTCTTCTTTTCTTGTTATAAACATCTTTCGGAATTTGCAAACCCAGTCCTTGTGGTTTATAAAAAGGAACATGGGTTAGGGTTTTGGGCTTATGAATCCGGGTAAGGCCCATTTAGGGTTTTTCAGGCCCAATAAGGAATCTAGGGCCCAATAAGAGGTGAGGGGACATTTTTGGACTTTTGTGAGAGTTGAGGGACCAAAGTGAAATATTTTGAGGATTTGTCTTTTTGTGTTTGACTTAGTCTGACCACTTTGACTGGATTTGACTGCGGGTTGACTTTTCTGGCTTTGCTTCCGGCTTTTGATCACTCTTTTGTACTCTTCTGATTCTCGTGTCCGTGCTTGCCCGTTTTTTACTGTTTTCTTGTGATTTTTGATTTATCCACACCTGCACACACAAAACACAAATACAAGCATATTGTTGCCATTTTTGTCTGTTTTAGGTTTATTTGGGTTATTTTAGGTACATACGGATATGTGTGTTCTACACTTATCAATCATCATTCTCTTCGAGAGGAGGTTCATCGATGAACCCATCAAGAATAGAGGCAACGCTCATTTTAATAGTAGATGAATCACGATGAAGAAGAAACTCAATCTTATCAATGTCGCCACCTGGGTCGAAACATTCATCCTCATTAAAATCGAAAAGTGGTGTGACTAGTAAAGTCGGCTCATCAAGGTTGGAATCAGAATTGACCTTGCACTCGATGTCCTCTAATACCTCATCAAAAAGAGGATTTACGTCACTAGAGATGTATTTGTCATTGAATTCGAAAAGAAGGTTCGAATAAATTTTAAAATTGTCTTTCGGAACGTCCTCATCGGATAGTGACTCGTCATCACTAGAGGTAAAATCATCATTTGAATCGAAGAGAGGGTTAGAGAAAGTCATGGATTTTTCCTTATAAACCGAGAGAAATCATCACACAAAGGTAAATCACAATCACTATCACTCTCGAATGTATCCTCGGACTCACTTGGGATTGGAACAAGGTCCTCAACACTAGACATTATCAATTCGTCCGATTCCTTTTCAGGAATAGTGCTAAGATGCTCATCCCCCATGATATAAGAGTTCTCGGGTTTCAAAGTCGGTAAGTCGGGTGTGATTGCAACTCACAGAGGAAGTTCAGAAATAATATCTCTCAAAGGAACAGAACTCTCCTCGTCATCATCGTCATCATAGCAAAAAAATTGAAACGTTGCGAAGGATAAGTACTAAGATTAGCCACCTACTCTAGATGCTAAAGCTCTTTCTTTTTATTATTCTCAATACTCATTCCATTGAATTTACTTTTAAGCTCATCAATGATATTTTCACATTCCCATCTAAAAAGAATATCAATTTTCTCATTACGATAATATTTAATTTGTAAGTCATTACTTAAACTTAACATTTCATCTAAATAATGCTGCTTCAGATCCTCCATTTCTTGGATACTCATTTCTTGAAGAGGTGATTGATCGATATTAGCTGCCTGATTTTGTTGAAGAAACTTTTCACACAATGATTGTATCATGTTGAGAAGTTCATTTTGTGACTCTTCTAATTTATCTCATTTATCGTGCACATCACTTATCCCCTGTTGATTAAGGTCTTCTTGATGATTTATGGAATACTACAGGGGTTGGTCAAAACCAGAATAGTTAGAATTATGCTCAACGTGGTTTTGATTCATCGGTTGACATTGAAAACTTTCATGAGGACCCTCACAGTTTTCACTGAAAAGATATTATTGTGGAAAACTTAGGGAATTTTGTGGATAATAATTATCACCAAAGTTTTGATTGTAGCTCGATTCCTGCTCATACACAAGCGGGAACCATGGTGGACAATCATAACTATTGTGAGAATCATTTCCACATAACTCGTACGAGTATGTCTCGTACTGGGGTTGTGAAGGGTAGTCGGAAAAATTTGGAGGATCATTGAAAGAATTCAGATTTGAATCATTAACGAATGAATTTACAGCTTCAAAATTGCAAAATGAACAAAATCCTTCTTCAAGAAAATATCCACACCTTACACATGTACACCGTTGACAACATACACCATCTTCTAACGGATCTTTACATTGAAAGAAATGAAATAGGTTGAACGAAGATGTTAGGGGTTGTGAATGTGGGTTAGAAATATCGGGAGTTTGATTATAAGAATTTGGATTAGAGTCATAGACGGGCTCATTTCCTAAACTCACATTGGTACAATGCCAACAATTTCTATCGTTAAACGGACCTCCACACCACGAGCATCTTAAAAATCAAGACATTTTGAAGAATTATCGGATAAGAAGGTTAAGAGAATAAGAATTAAAAGAATAAGAGGATAAAGAAGAATATTTATAGATTTTTCAAATAAAACATAAGAAATAATAATAAAAAAAATTGGTAACCGAGAGTCAATAGTGCACGGTAGCTCTCTAGAAAACGCACAAAGAAGTGGAGGAGCGGGTAAGCGCGAAGCGTTTTTAAAATCTTCTCCTTTCGGTTCGAAGTCCGCAGGATCGACCCTTGTTAGCCTCAAATATTGAGTCGAACATGGAAGTTCGTTCACTAAGAATATTAAGTCTTGGTCATTTAATTATGTAAAGTTGTAATAGGCTAGAGCGGGTAAACGGGCTTGTTTATGTAAGCTAATCGGTCACGTGTATTGAGCGAAAGCCCAAGTAATCCCGAACCTGGCCCGTAGAAATACCAAAGGTATGTAAGCCTTTTGGTTTAAGTATAAATACACCTCTCCAAGGAAGGAGAGGTGGTTGGTTTATTTGTAAACTTTTGTCTTGCAACTTCCCATTTCCTTGTTTCTCTCTCTACTTTCTCTCACTTAACTCTTATCTAAACTTCTTCCTATTTTCTTCTTAATTTCTTGTATAATCCATGTAACAACGTACGAAGTGAAATGATTATCGGGTTTCTAACATTTGGTATCAAGAGCCTTGGGTAGATTAGTGGTTGTTTTGTGGTCACAACTCAAAATTAAAAAAAAATTCATGGCTTATTTGAGACAACGGCACATGACTTGTTTAAGTTTTGGCTTATTGGTTCTTAGGTGGTGTTAAGCTTAAGCTTCCTAGCTTATTCATAGCTTAAACGTGCTTATTCAAGAATCAAACATAGTCTTTTTCTATTTTTTTTTTGTTCAAAAATTTTGAAGAAAAAAATCCAGATTTGTAGCTTTGTTTGTGGTTAGATTCGAAAAAGGTGTGTACTTTTGTGTTCTAAACATGCTATAGTATCTTATTTTGAAGTTGGTCAGCTTATATCGATAGCTTATTTTGGTTTTTGATCTTATTCGAAAGTTTCTCAAAATGTTCATACTAGAGAGTTGTCTTGTGTTCTTGGTAGAGAGTTAAGATCAGTCAAACTTCTTTTGTTTGTTTGTTATAATCCAAACAGGTACAACAGGTACGAAAGTGACATCTTTAGAGAGTTATCAAACATAGAGAGTTAGCAGAGTAGAGAGTTAGCAGAGTAGGGAGTTATTAGGAGTAGATAGTTATCAGGAGTAAAGAGTTATCAGAAGTAGAGAGTTAGCAGAGCAGAGAGTTATCAGAAGCAAGTTAGCAGGTACTTTGAAAAAAAAGACCAAGGTCAAGGGGGGGTGGGGTTGAAGAAATTTTCCAAGGTCAAAGTCAAACGTTACGCTGCCTAAATTTTTCCAAAGTAGCGAGTTGACAGAGACTTTCATCTAGCGACTTGTCATTCATTTTAGCGAGTTGTATTAGCAAGTTGTGACAGGGACAAATTGAAGACCTTATCTAAGCTAATTACTAAACGTTACTCTGCCGATTTTAAAACTCGTTAGCAATTTGTCATAATTCCCTTGAGACTTGACCATTTCTGTAGAGGTTTGCCGCTTCTGACTTTGACAAACTCGAACCACAATCATCAACAAGGACTGAAAAGACAATTACTTCACAACAAACAAACCTTAATTTCAATCAATTTACATTCACAGTTTTCTATTGATTTTGTAAAATCCCGCGAAAGACTTAATTCTTTTCTCGGATTTAATCATAGACTTGTAAAATCCCGTGGACGTTAATTGTATTCATTTTACCACAACTCTAATCACAACACATCTACTTAAGATCCTTCAATCATTTTCACTTCATAATTCAACAATCATTTATCATGACAACTCCAATTGTAACTCCCACAACTGACAGTCAAATGCATAACATCATCATGGCAGTTGGTTCAAGGGATCATCCACCAATGCTTGCAATAGGACAATATGCACAATGGCGATCACGTTTCTTATGATACATTGATACAAGACCAAATGGTGATGCCTTAAGGAAATACATTCTCGAAGGTCCTTACACTCCTTCTACTGTCGTAATTCTAGCTGTACCTGCAACGGATAATTCTCCAGCAGTTCTTGAACAAACAACAATTGAGACAATTCTGAACATGTCTCCTAAAAACAAAGCTCATTTTGAATCAGAAAAGGAAGCAATTCATTTGATATTGACTGGAATTGGAGATGAAATATACTCAACTGTTGATGCATGCCTGACAGCTTATGAAATGTGGGAAGCTATTGAAAGGTTACAACAAGGTGAATCACTCAACATCCAAGATGTAAAGACAAACTTATTTTGGGAATTTGGAAAATTCACCTCTCACGATGGAGAATCAATAGAGTCATACTACTGCCGGGTTTACAAGCTGATGAATGAAATGATCAGAAACAACTTGACTATTGATACGATGCAAGTCAATGTTCAATTTCTTCAACAACTTCAACAAGAATGGTCAGGGTTTGTAACAATTCTCAAGCAATAACACAAGCTGGATGAAGTTTCATATAACAAATTCTTTGACATTCTGAAACGATATCAAAAGGAAGTTAATGAAATCCGTGTTGAACAAATAGCAAAGAATGCTAACCCATTAGCACTTGTTGCTACTGCTCAACCACATCAAGATCCTTATTATCAAACACTAAAGTCTCACAAATCATATGCACCAACATCAAAAGCATCACTTCCAACCAGATCTCATGCAACTACAAGACACAAAGTCAAAGAGATAGCCAAACCAATCACACCTCCATCTGAGTCAGCTTCTGAAGAAGACAGCGATCCTGAAAAAGCTCAGAAGGATAAGGAAATGTAGAAAAATTTGGCAGTCATTGCAAAGTATTTCAAGAAGCTCTACAAACCTACCAACAACAACCTCAGAACTTCCTCAAATACCAGAAACAAGAATGTGGATACTACTTCAAGATACAAGAATGACAATCAGACTGGACAGTTTAGGAATCAGAGGATAATGACTGTTGTTGGGGCTAGGGAAACTATAGGCAGTCCGGTAGTGAAGCAGTCTGGGATACAGTGTTTCAACTGCAAGGAATTTGGTCATTTTGCTAAAGGGTTAAAGACTTCACGTATCACAAGGAAAAGATGTTGCTATGCAAACAAGCTGAGAAAGGTGTTCCACTTCAAGCAGAGCAATCTGATTGGTTAGCAGACACGGATGAAGAGATTGATGAACAAGAGTTGGAAGCACATTACAGTTATAAGGCAAAGATCCAGGAGGTTCCTACAGCTGACTCAAGCACCGATAATGAGCCATTGGAATAGGTACAATACGATACTGGATATAATGTGTTTGCCAATGAAATACAACTTTCTGAGCAATCTGAATCCATTAGTAACACATGTGTAGTGGAAACGGATGATAGGAATGTCATTCCTGATTCACCGGATATGTGTGATAATGATATTCAGAATGACCAAAATGATGTGGAATGTAATGATGAGCGTGTTGCGCTTGCTAATTTAATTGCAAATTTAAAACTTGATGTCGATGAAAATAAAAAGATTCAAAAGCAATTAAAGAAAGCAAACACAACACTTGCTCATGAATTGACAGAGTGCAAATCTATTCTTGCGGAAACTAGTATAACTCTAGAGGAATCTAATAGTATTCGGGATAGTTGTCTAATTGCACTTTAAAACAAACAGACTAAGCTTGAGAAGTACAAAACCTTTAATGACCGTACTGTTAACTATAAGAAACATGAACATATGTTAAATGAAACTCTAGGACTATTAGCTCAAAAAGACATTGACATAAAAGAAGGTTTAAAACTTAAAGCCTACAAAATTTCAGTTGTCAAAGAGAAACACGATGAGTTAGTCAAACAGAGTCTTTTAACAAAGTCACATTACGAAGGTCTTGTCAAGGATATAACAAAGGTAATAACGGATTTGAAACTTAAGGAAGAAAAAGATATTGACAAAATGATTTCAATGGAAAAGGAATTAAAGTTTTTGAATGAAATTGTTTACAAACGGAGTCAATCAATCCAGACCATTCATATGTTAGAACCCAAATGCCCAACATTTAATGGAAGACCTACCTTTGCTAATCCAATAAGCCTTAAAAAGGCTCAATCTGAGCACTGGTACAAAAACTGGATTTCGTCACGCATGCTGTTTTTTGAACGGCCACACAATCAGATATTTATGTGACTAAATGTACAAGAATAAAATAAACAGCCACACTTGAACTTATTTTGTGTGACCATTTCGGAATTTCATTGTTACACATTTGAATATTTATGTGACTAGAGGTAACTGGTAATTTTTTGTTGATTATTTAGTTACTTATAATTTGGGACGTGTGACAGATACAACTAAGTTTGAAACATTAGTCACACTATATATATACATATGTGACAAATATATGTCACACAATTGAACAGTGTGACCAAAATCCATATATGGTCACATGAAGTAATTGTGTATGTGGCTAAATCATATAGTCAAGTTTGTCACACATTATTTAAAAGTGACTGCTATTTTTTGCTGAATATTTAGCCACATGAATTTGAAATGTGTGACAACTGAAAAGTAAGTTTGAAGCATTAGTCACGATATACATTTAAAAGTGACAAATATATGTCACACACTTGAATAGTGTGACCAAATGTCATATAAGGTCACACTAAACCATAGACATACATGATTAAGTGTATCCAAAATTCAATACATATGGTCACATAAGTTAATATGACTCTCTTAGATCAAAGTTAGTGTGTGTTCGCTTTCCAAAACCTAATGTGTATAGTCACATTTAATTATAGCATGATCATGTGACTATAGGCTTTACAATAGTCACACCATATCAAAAATATGTATCCATATCATGTTTATGGCCACATTATAAGGGTATTATATGTGACCAATACATTCAAAATAGTCACATTGCAAAATATTCATGTGACTATTATTTATAGCAAAATGTGAACTTAGTTATCATTAACCTTGATATTAGTCACAATGAGTGTTTGTGTGACTAAATTCAAGATATTATATATGGTCACATGAAGTATTTATTTGGTGTCTAAATCATAGAGTCATATTTTATCACACATTATTTAAGTGTAGTCACAATTCGATACATATGGTCACACATTTATGATAACTTATGTACTAACATACTAACAGTACTAACTTACAAAGATAGTATTAATATTTACTCTAACAGCACTAACTACTTGGAGTAAATTCTTCAAAACTTTAGCAGCAGCAAAATTTTCAACTAGCAGCACTAATCTTTAACTGACAGTAGTAACTCTGAACCAACAATAGAAACTCCAAAACTAATATGAAGCCTTTAAATCCCAACAATCCCCCCTAAACTTGATATTTACCTTGTCAATCATCAAGTTTCTTCATATGCAACATCTTGATCATGAGGAGGATGTATCCAAACACATCTTTACTTCACATTTCATCTATTTGCTTCTGAATAAACCTAAGTAAGTCAAAAATAGCTTCACTTTCAGATTCAGCTGTCAATCTCAAAACTAACATCTTCTCAAGAGTTTCTTTTGTAAGTGGATACTTTCTTTCTGCTAGCATGTGAAACGCAGTACCATCTTCTAGCATCAAAATATGAACTCTACAGTTTTCATACAAATTATAGATTTTGAGAATCTAATCTTCTTGATTCTTCCAGAGTTCATCAACTGCATTTGCCTCAAACATAGTCTTTAAGTCACCCCACAGAATTAGATCAATTCCCTTAGGAGTTGTTGTTTCAAATCTCTGCATCACTAGACTATGTAACTCAAGAAAGTCCATCCTATCAAACCTTAAAATCATTTTAGTGAAAGTCTTGATATATCTTGAACTTCCATTAGCTCTAAAAACTCTATAATAGTCATGAGGTACTCCATATCTATCATCATGATAAAATTCAGACTTCCAGTCAACAATTTGATACCTCTTGTCAAGAACTTCATAATTAATTGCTTCTTCTTCATTAGGAACTATACTCAGAAAAGTTTTTAGTTGTTCTTCCTCTTTAAGATCAGCATCAGTCTTTTGCTTTTTAGAGCTCCTCTTCATCCGAATCCTTTTCTTTCTCTTATTTGTATTGTCCACATCTTTATTACTGCTTTCCTCTTCAGCTTTAGTGTTCAGCTCTTTAATCCTCCTTTCATCTTCTTCAGATCCAATAGGAACATAAGTATCTACCAGCTCTTTTTCCTTATTGTAAAGACCCTGAATCTCTTCAAAATCTCTATTCTTCAGTTGAGCATGAGTAAACCTACATGTATTCTTTAGATAAGTCATCATTAGGTTTCTTAACTGTGACTTTGTAGGTGGTTTACTCCTGATAGCCTTAGCTCTTTCTACTGCCAACTATTTCTTCTTATTCTTAATGAATTCTGCTAGCATTCTTGCCCTATCTTCAACTGTGTACTTTTCATGCTCTTCAAGAGTTATTCTAGCAGCTAATTCCTAACCAGCATAAATATGTGCTTGAACAGCATCATATAATTCAACAATAGTAGCCATAAAAGCTTCTTATTATTTTTTAGCTTCTTCTTCCAGTTCAACCTGAATCTTATCATGAAGATCTTTAGCAACTTGTTCATCATGTGCAATTTGATCCTTTATTTTCATTGTCCTTTCAAAGTCGATCATTATTGCTTTGCCTTTGGAAGAACTTATGAATGAAACTGCTATTTTCTGTGTAACTGAAGGCTCTTGAATAGTAATCCCTTTAGCCTTTGGTTTTGTAGTTGTAACTGTTGTAGCAGAGTTTAAAATAGGGACAGTTGTAACCACTTTAGGCTTAGAAGTCTTCAATTCAGCCAATGCTTCAGCCATTGTTATGTCATTGTTTGTTAATTCCTTAGCAGCAACACTAACAGGCTCAGCAGTAGTAATACTTACACTATCAGTAGTAACTAGTGAACTAACAGTAGTAACTGCTGGCTCAGTAGCACTAACTTCAACATCAAGAGTAGCACTAACACCAGTTTCTGTTGGCTTCACAACTACTTCTTCACCACCAAGATCAGCAGTTGTATCAAAAATTAGATCATCATCCAGCCTCTGAGTCTCATCCACCAAAGAAATCTCAGCATCAGCATCAATATCAGAAATCATCCCCCCTGTTTGGATGCATTCTCCTCAGCACCCAAACTAGCTTCCTCTGAAGATTCCACTCGGTTGCCGAACCAATCTTTTTTAATATTCTAAGAACTGAGGGTTTTGACTTTCTTCTTTTCTCTAGCTCTTCAACCCTCTTCTTCAAACTTAAAATTTTAGTAGCTTAAGCAAGCTTGTCCTTCTCTAAAGCATCAACCTTCCTCTGCAAACTTATACACAAAGCCATCAATTCAGCTAGTTGCAGACTACCCTCTTTACTTCTAGATGGGTTAACACCAGTGAGAGGTGAATCATGGGGTGATGAGTGGGTAGGTTCTTGTTCAGGGGAATCATGAGGTGTGGATGGCTGGTCTTGTGGTTCAGATGTGGAAGGAGCACTTGTGGT